>NW_010729092.1:3836513-3910020 GCF_000365185.1 Nelumbo nucifera | reverse complement strand
CTTCATCGTTGGCCAGTAGTATCCTTGTCGAAGTGCCTTTTGGGCGAGGGCTCTGCCCCCCAGRTGTCCGCCACACAAGCCTTCGTGGATGTCGCGGAATACCAGCTCGGCTTCGGCTGGGCGCAAGCATCGCAGATAGGGGAGCGTGTAAGATCGTCGGTACAACCGTTTGTCTATCATGACGTATTTGGCTGCCTGGCGCTGCACCCTCTTAGCTGTGTTGCGGTCCACGGGGAGGGTTCCGTCTAACAGGAAGCTCGTGAGTGGGTCGATCCAGCTCGGCTCTGCTTCGGTGACGGGAGCGACCTCTCTTGCCCCACCGAGAATTTTATATAGGACTCGGTGCCTTAATGCTCAACTATGAATAAACCGATAAACTTGTTCAGTGATAATTCTGCGGCTATGTTCTTTTCAAAGGAAATATAAGAACTAGCAGTCAGGGACAAAGTGTAAGAACGGAAAATCATAATCAAGCATATAAGAACTAAACTTATGATTGTGAGTTCGATGACTAAGGGGTTATCTCCTAATGTGTTTATGAGCCATGTTAAAAACATGGGAATTATCAATTCTTTGACAGACTCAACATGATGACACGTGTCAATAATTGAATCTCCCATTCTTGTAGTCCCACAATTGTCTAATGCATGCACATTATTATAGACAGACACAAGAACATAGCTAGAACCGATATACATATATAATCCACTACACTGAGGGTTACAAGTGTAATCGTCGTGATGCATGGATGGAAACTCCACTTTTAGGAGAGACTGCCATGATATGAGTTTACATAAGTAATTACTTAAGTGTGTTTGAGAATCACCATGAGCTCTAATCAAGTTGCATCCTTCGTTGTTGACCATACTTGGGCCAAGTGAGAGATTGTTAGAGTGTGGGGCCCATAAATTGGCCCATCATTGTGGTCATGGGGGTTCCCTACAAAAACTCTCATTTGGTTAAGTGAAAACCATAAGACCTTAAAATCTCTCACCCACTTATCTTTATCCTATTTTTAAATTTAAAATTGGATTTAGGTAGATGAAGATAAGTGGAGAGTGGTTGAACTAGTAGGGGAGGTGGTTGATTCTTATAAGTTGTTATACTAGGAGTTCCTTAATGGGGGAACTATCTACTAAATAGGTGGATAGGGTCTCTCATTTTAGCTATCTTCTAATAGAAAATACCCCCTATTTGTTTTACTCTTACCCACCGAATCATTATTGGGAAAAAAGAGAGAAGATAGTGAGAGAATGAGAATTAACTCTAGCCTCTCTAGTCTAGTACTAGAGTATGCGAAAAGCTTCATTGAGAAATACAAGAAATTTTTGCAAAATAATGCAAACCATCAGTTCATGTTAAAAAATCCATAAGGAGAAAAGTGTAGTTTACGAATACAAACAAGAACCTGGACTGAATAGCTGATCAACCTAATTTTGAGAATATTTTGCTTGACTTGAAATCAAAAGCAAGAAGAGGATGTCCATGGCAATGGATTCTCATGTATCATTTAGTTTATTTATTTTTTATTCTATTTGTTGATATTCAGTCAACCAATAACAACTATAAGGACAACGGGAAAGATACTCCCACCATCTTTGATGCCAAACCCAAGAGATAGTGTGGCACAACTTAACAGAATAATAATTGTGCTATCTTTCAAAGCTAACCTTGGTTTTCAAAATTGGTCTGGATGGTCTGACCGGAAAAATCGGGATGATTGGTTCCATTTTGGCCATTTTTTATTTTTTTTGTCAAAATGGGCCGTTTGTTCGATTCAAACGATTGGACCATTTGACCTGGGAACCGGACCCTTAACTGGTTCGTTGTCTGGTTCGATTTTAAGAACCTTGAAGCTAACAATACATAATGAAGCAAACCTTTCATAAGTGGCTTGTTGTATGTAGGGGTGTAAGCAGATCGAATTTAAATCGGATCAGGCAATATCCGAATTTGAATCCAATTAGAAAATCTGATATTCGAAATCGATTCGATCTTCGACGGATATTGAAAATTAATATCCGAATTCGAATCCAATTAAATATTCGAATATTCGATTCGATTTCGATTAATTAACTATTTTAGATAATTAATAAATGTATAAAATAAATATTTTATTGATATAAAGTATATAAATATATAAATTATTTATATAACTTAATTATTATATATAAATTATATAAAATACTTTATATATTGTATATAAGAATTAAATACTTAGTCGAATTCGGATATTTATCGAATCGAATAAGGTCATCCAAATTCTAATCCGATTAACTATTTGGTAAGAATAGAATATCCGAATTTAACCGATTAGATATTCGAATGATCTAAATTCGATTCGATTATGTTGAATATTGAATTTAAAATCGGATTTTTGAATACCGTTGACACCCTGTTTGTGTTGGAACTGTAGAATCCATGTCGGAGGGCGACATCTTTTGATTTGCATCACCACGGATTCCAATCTCCATGTTACTATGAATAGTGGTTATTGATTCAACTCCTCCAAACCGTGTTAGATGGCTCAAGTCTCCTTATTCTTTACAATCTGGATGAGGATTCTCTGATCAATATTGAACAAACTTGAAATGAAATCAATTGTGGAGTATGTGATTCTAATGAGAAGTCCTCCATTCTTGCCATCTCTTTGGCAAGAGAAAACAGAACCCGCGAGAAATAGATAGCAACATACGCAAAGCGCCATCTTTTGTGTGGTTTTCTTAAAGGGTTTTGCACGTTAAGGGGAACAAATCCATGTTCTTCTCGTGCATTGTAAATGGTCATGGTCATGGTTTCAAGGAATTTAATGAACGCATAGCTTCAACAGGTAGGAACAAAACCTTTTTTTTTTGGTATTGATGCAGGAAGAAAATCAGACAGTACTTTCTTTTTTTTTTTTTCCAAAAAACCAGAAGGCACTAAAATTCATTCATTTGAGCATCATTAGTACATTGGCTGCCTCTGTTTTCATCTACTATTATATAATATTTATATGCATTATAAGCTAGTTCATGAGAAGAAGAGTTTAGATTTCTACATATATAATAGATAACTATAGAGTAGCAAAAAGGATAGAGTGGTTTCCTTTATCGCCTTAATTAACATCCCAGCTTACATATGCTTCATGCTTGCAACAATCTACTACCTCAGAGCAGTTAGAAAATACTACTGGAGTTCTGATTCTTCTTCTGCTTGCTATCCTCAAACCGTCATGGAGAGCCCACCATTCTGCCTGAAGACTTCCAGTTGCTTGAACTCTTTGGCTAGCTATCAACATAGTACAATTATTTTTCAGTATCACTACTCCTGTAGCTGTCATATCTGTAACTGGAGAATATGATCCATCAACATATACTACATAATTATTTGTAGACTGAATAAGATCCAGGTGTGAGTTTGGACTGCATCTTGGTTTCCATGTTTGTTCTCCACAAGTACGAGTAGGCTCTATCAAGGAGCTGCCTTGGGTGAAGGACCTCTTGGTTATGTATTTTTGCATTTTTCATGTCCCATATTTAATCTAAAAGGATAAGGAATAAGACCCCAATTTCATTGTAAGCCATTTAGTTACAAATAAGCTCAGTTGCATGTCCTGTAGCTCCTTAGGGTTTATACCAATTTGTGCTATGGTCCAAATTGCTCTGGCATAAGGACAGTGGAAAAATAGATGCTGCCAAGATTCTGTTTCAAAGTGGCACATAACACAATATTTCTCTGCGTTTGGAAGAAAATGAAACCTTTCTTTGGTGAGTATCTCATTCCACCAAACTTTCCACATAAAGATTTTTGAAATCTCATGAGAGTTTTGGTATGCCAAAATAATTTCCAAGTCCACACTCTGCCCTGTCTAGGAGGGGAGGTGCTCTGTGAAAACTTTATATCCCAATTTCACATCATATACTGCTTTCTTGGATTTTTTCCTAAGCAGCATATCATGGGAAATATTCGAAGATATTATTGTTTGGAAGATATGCACCCAACAATTGGCCAACCAACTAAAGATTCCAGGAGCCATCTTCATTCAACAACTCACTTACCATTCTGATTTGGTCTGCCATCTGTGTATTCTCTTTAAGAATAGGAACTCCACTCCCTTGGGACCCAAGGGTCTGAAATGAACACAAATGAGCCATCCTTGATTTGCCAAATTAGGTATCTTTTTATCTGATTTATTACAGTAACTACCTGCGTCCACCAGAGAGAATCATACTTCTTTTTCACTGTGAAGATGGATTTATTTCTTTAGGCTCAGTTGGAAGGAGTACAAATATAAATATGTACAGTAAAAATATATACAAAATACAAGGTTTTGCATTCTACATATTTGTATTTGTACTCCTTCCAAACTGAGTCTTAAGTATTTTTCCTTTTATCACCTTCACCCACAAGCGTTTTTGGTTAGTTAATAGGTGCCAGACTTTGTTCATGAATAGATTTTTATTAAACTCCTTGATTCTCTTGAATCCTAGGCCACCATCTTTTTTCTCTACAAATATCCCATCCCAAGGTATTGTATGGGTGATTTTTTTATTTTTTATTTGTATCTGTATCCCCCACCGGAAGTTTCCGAGATTCAGTTTTTGTAGCAAGGAATTCCCCATTGTTTGTGTAGGAGTAACTTGGAGGACAGCTTTTACCATACTTGTCCTCCCAGCTTGAGACATGAGTTTTGCTTGCCAAATCGAGAGCCTCCTAGTTTCCATTTTCCTTATTATATCCTCCCTCAAATTTCTTGGTTGAGTTTCCAAACTGAATTTTTGTTCCACAGTACTTTTCTCTCCTATTTTCATTTGTTTAATTTCAAGGAGCTTTAACAACAGTTATCTTTTCCTTTTATGTACTCCCTTACTAAATTGAGCACTTGATTTTATTTTGTTTATTTTTTTTGTCCTGTAAGTTCTTCAAATGTCTTAAGAATATCCTTATTTTTTTCACTTGATTTGGTTCTGCATTGCACATTATCATATGATCATCAGCAAAGAGTAAATGTGTAATGGGTGTTCCTTTTTGACTTATTTTGAATCCCTCGAGTCCCTCTGTCTTCTCAGTTTTCTCCATGAGCCTAGAAAGTATTTGCATTCCTATTATAAATAGATATGTGAATAATGRATCTCATTGCTTCAATCTATTCCTTAATTAAAAAAGGGAAAATTCCACTTTATTATCCTAAACTTTGGGTGTAGTGTCAAGTTGGTACCCAAACTTTCAAGCGTGTCACTGCAGTACCTAAACTTTCAAAAAGTGTCAAGTTGATCTCTACTGTTAACCAACCGTTAGTTATTTGTTAAAAATGTCAAAACTACCCTTAAAAAAAAGACACTATTCATCGTCTTCTACTTTGAGACTGAACCGGTTACCTTAAAAGAAAAAGAGATCAAAAACATGAAATATGATAGAGGAAAACAATAACTGAAAGCAAAGAAATAACTAGACAAGAATGTGTTTCAGATTTGAAGGTAGAAGACAATGACTTCATTAGTGTAGAATCTCAAACATCTCAACCGTTTAAGTCTCAAGGTAAAAGACAATGAACACCGACTTCTTTTAAAGGGTAGTTTTGACATCTTCAACAGATAATTGATGGTCGATTAACAGCAGGGACCTTGACACTTTTTAAAAGTTTATGTACTACAGTGACACGTTTGAAAGTTCGGATACTAACTTGACATTATCCCCAAAGTAAAGGGAACAAAGTGGAATTTTCCCTTTAAAAAATTCATTTTATGTCTCATTTATTTTGACAATGAATCTAAGGAATTGTATGCAAAGCTCTGTCATTTTTATAGATAAATCGATTCCTTGTATACCAAGAAGTAGGAACACCCGTCCAAGGCCTATAAAGTTTTGTTCACGTTAAGAAAAGCCGAAAAGGATACCCTATTAGACCAACTTTGGTTCCTTACATGGATGGATATTCTCAATGGAAATGAGTTCTCAGTTATTGCCAGGAAGTAAACGAGTTCTCAGTTATTGCCAGGAAGTATCGACGTTATACAACTTGCAAGCTGGTGAGATGATTTTATGGATAAAAACTTGAACAAATACTAGAATCTTACCTTAATCCTTGGACCTTCCCTTATTAGTAGAGATTTGTTTTGACTTAATTTGCAGAAAAATCTGAATACCCTTCTTGGGCCAACCATTTGATGGATGTCATTTTCTTTAGGGGGGGTATTAGATGGGTGTTATCTGTTAGTAGAAAAGGAAATATCCCAACATATTTAAAGGAGTTCATCTTTCTTGGCGACCTAAAGAAATGAAAGAGAGGAAAAAGAAAAGCCCGAAAAACAAAAATAAAGAAAAAACAAAAAAGAAGATAGTAGACGTGCTGTATTTCTTTTTAGACAAGAGAAGGAGAAAAGAAACTTCATGAGCAAGTGTTTGTTTTTCATTCATCTATTTCAAAAGATATACAAGGCTGCTTATATAAAGCTACGATGGGATAAGAAAATGGTTAATAGCAGGTTAGGGCAATTTTTCCCTTAATATCAATAAAAATAATATTTTTATATAATAACCAAAACGGGATTTTTTTTTTGGGAAAATATCAAACAAGGGCAGTGCCACTGTTGATCATCTTCCTTTGCCTCTATCTAAGTCCTCCGACGATGGCCTACCAACCTACCCTCTAATTGGGTGTTTGATCTCCTTTTACAAGATAACCATTGCCGCCTCTTACACTAGTACATGGACCTCCTCACGGAGTCCCCGATGCAGACAATCATGGTATGCCATTTCGGTGCAAGATGGATAGTTGTCATGGCAAACCCTTCATCGACATCCTGGGAGACTTGCTCGGCTGCGGTATATTCGATGTGGATGGGAAACTCTGGCATGCCCAACGCAAGTTAGCAAGCCATGAGTTCAGCACCAAGTCGTTGCGGGAGTTCGTCGGGAAGATGTTGGAGGAAGTAGTGAAAGATTGCTTGACACCGGTACTTGCATATGCAATGGAAACTAACCAAGTAGTAGACCTGCAGGACCTATTAAGGAGGTTCGCCTTTGACACAGTGTGCATGGTGTCGTTGGGAATCGATCCTGGTTGCTTGGATTCTTCGCTTCTCGTATCGGTTTTGGCCGGAGCTTTCGACATAGCCTCTGAGATAAGCCCCAAGCGTGCATCCGCTCTCGTCTTCGCTGTCTGAAGATTAAACGAGCATTGTGTCTTGGGTCCGAGCGGTGCCTCAAGTTCCCGGTGTTTCAAGCCGGACATAGGGTGTGCCTGGGGAAGGAGATGGCTTTTGTTCAGATGAAGTACGTGATGCCTTCACTGCTGAAGCAGCTCGGGTTCAAGCCGGTTGGATTGGAGGAGCTTGCTTTTGTTCCACTCTTGATGATACACATGGCTGATGGATTGAAGGTCCTGGTTCGACTGAGAGTTCGTTACTCAACTTAGAGTTATCGAGGATAAACGTAAACAGAGAAGCCATCCGAATACAGACGAGGAAGGCGAGCAACAGTGCCTAATGCCGATATTTTTTTCAAAAAAAAACTATCTCATTCTGGTTATTATATAAAAAATGTTATTTTTATTGATATTAAGGGCAAAAATGTTATTTTTATTGATATTAAGGGCAAAAAATGTTATTTTTATCAACCAGAAACCCATAAGAAAATAGAGGATTACTGACACATAACATGGCATGTGTCCCAAATATAACATATCTCAGCATAAACATAAATATAACTTAAGTTTGCATTTGAAATCGGTGTAGAAGTAAACCGATGACATTTTACATTGAACCCTGAAAAAGTGACTATTCTACTTTTGAAAAGCGTGATATGATTGGTGTAAAGTTTTACATCAATTTTATGTAAAACTTTACGCTTGATGAGGTTTTATATTGATTCATGATGCAAAATTCAATTCCATCCAAATGCATACAAAACTGAACTGGAGTAGAGTTTTACGTCGATCATGATTACATATTCTTCAAAATGCGATAAAATTGAATAGATGTCAACTTTTCATCATTTTTGATTTACAAGCCTAAAAAATTACATAACAAAACAAAGTAAATATGTGGGCCAAGCCGCCAAGGTGGGCAAGAAAATGAGTGATTTTGAGAGGATAGTCAATTGTACCTTTAATACAATTTGTATTGACAGCAATCCAATGTTTCTTAGTTGGAGATTGCAAAAATTGGTAAACCTTGTTAGCATCAAAAGCCACATCCGTTTTTTTTTTTTTATATATTTCTGAAGTCACTGTGTCATTTATTTCGATTCTTTGGGCCTTTTGCAAAATCAGTTCAGAGTTTAGAGAATCGCCACATCTCTTCCTGTTGTTGCCTTGAGTTGAGTCGAAGAGACTACAGTGGGATCACTTGAAGAGATAGTTGAGAAAGCCTTAGCATTCGACACATCTGAATTGGCAGTTTCTGTATCAATAGGAGTAGTAGAGAACTCGCCTGCCCATTTTTTAAATCCATTCACATTTTCAACTAGATTAAGATTTTATTACAAAGGATTGAAATATAGCTTGATATTTTTATCCTAAACACCCATTTTACGGAGAAACAATCGCGGCCTAACCTTAGATACAACCAATTAACCAAAACCCAAAACATGGAATTAATAGCAATTTCATATTTACCTTTCATCAGTTGACCGACCATTTATGCATAATCTCTTCGCTGCCATTACATGCACATAACGAAAAGAATAACGTCATCGGTTCTTCCAAACAACAGAAAGAAAATCAACCATGGCCCAAGCAAGAAAAGCAGATGTTGATTTCTTTCAGCTTCTCTCTCATCTTCTTCAACAGGTACCCACATGACCATTAAGTTCATTAAATTATTCTTCCCTTCTTTCGTTTTTCTCTTATGCACGGTTTAAATTTCTTCTTTTAAGTTTAAACCTGTTTATTATTATTATTATTATTATTATTATTATTTTGATACCATACCGACGATCGTTTAATATTTAAGGCGACCATTGATGGATTAGGGGAGTTTTCAAATTGTTCAAACCGTGCTTTGGCTGTTATTCTTTATGGCTTTTATTTCAACCTTTTGGTTCTGTGTTCTTTTGCGTATTAATTTATATACAAACTGAAACACCGCTGTGGAGTTAGCGCAAGGATATCTACTTCAGGTAAGCTTCGTAATCTGATTTTTTTGGGGGTTGAGGAAGATATATATATTTTTTTTGAAGTCACAAATGCCAATTTTCATTCATTCAAGAAATGTGCAGAGTACATCAGATACTACAATCATCAACAACAATGAAAAGAATAAAAAAACAATGAAGACCAAATTGCCGATGAATCTGCAAACCCTAATGCTATGTTTGGTTTGAAGGAAAATGTAGTGAAAGGTAGGGAAACTTCTACAAACCTTGTATTGGTTTTCCTTTCTTTCTCTACCTTTTCCTTCAAACCAAACATGGCCTTAAGCATCTTAAGAAAAACCTGGAGTCTTTTGCAAATGACAAAAAATTAAGAGATGCCAAAAAAAAAAAAGAACAAGAGATTCCTCCAACTGAAGCAATCTATTTATAGTATTATTAAAATTATGAATGAAGCGTGGAGCTTTTTTGACTAAAACGTTCATATTTATGTATTTAGTTCATCTCTAATTACGAGTGTTGAAAATGTAATTTTAATTATTGATTTTCACCTCATTTAATCCCTACACAACCAGAGAAAGATAAATGGGAAAATGAACAAGGTTTGATGCCTTTACTTCCATAGAGACCAAAACGCATGATATTGCCAAATCTTCTAACATTGGCCTCAAACGAGGTGAAACCCGCTGGTAGGCTGTTTTGTATAATCTTCTAGCATTGGCTCTTTAAAAACTTTAAGATAGAAGAAATTCTGGGTCCATTTTATTTATGGGAATAGGGGGCTAGAATTAGAATCGGACCAATTGTTTGATTCAGTAGAATTGGAATCCTATTCCCATTATTGGTGGAATGACATTCCCCCGTTTGAGGGAATGGCCATTCCCTCCCCCTCCCCAAGGAATGAGAATCTAATCTAATCAATTCTGATTCCAATTCCTATTTCATCCTGAACCAAACAGGTGAGGGGATAGACCATTCTGGTTCAGATTCCAATTACGAGGGATTCTGATTTTTGACTATGAATCAAACAGACCCGAATTATAATGTCATTCTTGGCTAAACTAGATATGCATGCACCCAATCCTTTCACCAAAATATTCCCAATAAAACTACCACCTAACATCCCAATCTTAGGCTGGTATCCACCACCTAACCCATTCTTTTTTCTACTTACATTTCATGCCCCATCAATCTGGTTAGGGGTGAGCAAGAAAAACCGAAAAGCTAAACCGAACCAAAAAACCGATTAAAACTAAACTGAAAATCTAGTTAATTGAACCAATCGGTTTGGTTTCAGTTTGATATTTTAAAAAAAACCGAAGGTACTAGTTCAGTTTCAAACTTTACCAATATAGAAAACCAATGGTTAATTGAACCGACCGGAATACATGCATTTCTCTATATTTTTTATATTATAAACTAATAAATATTTATAATATATAATATATTATTTATTATTTAAAATATTATATATATATATTTCTAATTTTTTATAATATATATTATAAATATAAAAAAACCGAAAGACCAACAAACCAAATCAATGATTAACCAAACCGATCAACCGGTTAACCAATCAGCTTTGATTCAATTTTGATTACTGATTTTCTAGAAACTGATAATATTGGTTTGGTTTCAGAAGTAGGCCTTTGGTTTGATTAACTGAACTGTAAACACCCTTAAATCTGATGTGCATTTTCTAGAGTTGATAAATTTGAAAAAGAACTTAGAATAAAATGGAATTTTTCTTAGAAGAAATTTTCCATAAGATGGTTCCACAGGAATAATTGCTGAGACTCCATATATTTAAAAATTTCATGGCATCGCTCATATCTGTGGTAATGGTGCATGTACTTGTGAATCATATTCGAGTAGCATATTTATTTCTCTGCTGTGATTTCCGTACCATTGCACACCCTTTTCTTGTTTTCTTGTTTTCTTGTCACTGTTTGGTGTTCCTCATGGTAATCTAACCTAGAAGTTGAATCATGTAGGTAGAAACATTAACCAATAGAGAAGAAGTTGAATTACGTGCTAAAATTGAAGCACTTGGGGTAGAAATTACCAAGGTGCCATTAAAGCCGTCAGTGCATCTTAATGAGGTACTTGAAGGTTCATGATAGAATCCAGATTTGCTTCTGCATGGAATCAGCCTCATATAACACGCCTCACACCAACCTCATAGTGATTTCAACCATATATTGAAAACATCTCCTTATTTGACTTTATCATTCATAGGAATTAGGAAAATATTTCCATTCCAATACATGATTGCGATGAGCTGTGAGATTGGTATAAGGCGCACTCTGTAAACAGTACTAAATCTGATTTCTCATGCATGCTATCAAAATATTTACTTTTGTTTTGATCTATTCATTCTCAGAGATGTAAACAGTACTAAATCTTCTTGTTTTTCTTTTAGATGGAAATAGCCAGGGAATTGGACAAGTTATCGGCAAAGTTAGATTATGTAGATGAGATGATATCCTCGGCCATGGCTTCTGACCCACTGGTGCAATCTCTTTTGAGTAGCGTTGCTGATGTATGGATGCCAGTCATCACGGCTACTTCTGATGAAAAGCGAAATTTCATTAGATCCATTCGGGATGTTACGAGTGCAAATGATAATCTTAAGTGATTTTAAACTCTAATGCATTTATTGGAATGGAGCCATATGTATTAGATCTGGACTCCTCAAATATTCATTTGAAAAAGTTTTTCCCTATTTTAAGTTATTAGTAAATGTGTTTGAATGTGGTAATTCTAGATGATGGTAATGATAATAATAATGTATTAAAAAGTTTTTTTAAATATGTATTTTTATTTTTATATGCTTTTTGTTTTTATTATTAATTAGATCGATATGCATATTGCAAAATCCAAATATGATTACATAAACAGCTCGTCTAAATATGTAATAATTGGATCGAGTTGTGAAATTTCAAGTATCATTGACATGTCTATCTACTTGGCTAGATTCTTCTTTTTATAATATTTTTTTGGTGTTTTTCTATTCATTTATCAAAGAAATGTAAGATTGAAATAGAGAGAATTGAATGAAGTGAAAAGTAACAGTTCAATTTATAATTTAAACCTCACAATTAAATAGGGACTAAATTCAAAAATGAGTATTTTAGTCAAAAGAAAATTTTACAATCTTGTTTATATTTTTAATAGTATTGTAAATATAGAATTATAGATGTGTTCATTTTTTATATTTTTGTGTAAAAGTAATTCCGATATGTTACACATACTTTTTGTTTAATATGATAATTGATTAATATTACACATGCGCTTGAATGTTTTTTGCAACATTTATGTATTTTTATATTTTATTTATTTATGACAATAAATGTTAACACATTTGACCCAAAAGTTGAACTATTGATCTTTGTCAAATAGTAAAATAATTTCATTTTTGGTTAGTTCTAAAGTATGTATATCATTTTCATTATCAATAAAAATAATTCTTGTTTATTGCACTTATTTTTTTTAATTTGATTAATAAAATATCATTAATATGTCTAATTTTTTCTACATTTTTGTAATTTTCTATATTTATTTCTATTTTAAAATTTTTATTACCTATGACTGCACAGGTTTATCAATTTGATTCAGATGGTTGGATTGTTTAACTACCACTTGGATAAAGAATATTTTTGTTTTTGAGTCAGTTTTAAAATATATGGGTTCATATTGTTAAAAATATTGATATAACTTAAATAACTTATTGGTGAAAAATAGCTTAAATATAGGATTTAATAAGAGAAGTAGGAGTTAATACCTTTAAGTATAAGATTTAATGAAAGGGGATTAAGTGAGGTGGGAAGTAATTATTGAAGTTACACTTTCAACCCTAACAATTAGAAATGTAATAAATAGACAAATATGGGCATTTTAGTAGTCATCAAAAGTTGACATTAAAGCTGTAATAAAATGACTTTCATACATTTTATCAAACAAAGAAATAGAGCGTAATTTTAATCCAAAAAAATTTTATTCTATATCCACACTTTTATATATAGTATAGATATAGATATTTTTTTCTTTTGTTCATTTATCAAAAAAATGTAAAATTTAAATAAAGGGAATTGAATGAGGTGAAAATTAATAGTTCAATTGACAATTTAAACCTTACAATTAAATAGGGACTAAATTTAAAAATGAGTATTTTAGTCAATGTTTCAAAAATTGGATCAGATCAAACAGTTGAAATGTTTGGCCCGGGAAATGGCTAGGTCATCGGTTCTGTTTTGGCCATGAACCGTTATTTTATAAAAAAAATCGTTGAAATGGTTAGGGAATGTTCACCCGAATGGTTTAACCGATAAAATGTCCGATACGTTTAATGGTTCTCAAGTTGCTTTCAAACTAATTCCAAATTTTTTATTTATTTTAAAATAGAAATTGGAAAATAAAATGATAAAAGAAACTTTCATATCTCAAAATCTTGTTTGATTATTCCCAATAGCCAAAATTAGTTAGGATTTTTAGTTATTCCATTTTGATTTTGGGTTTTCTTATTTCTATAATCCTTTTAAGTTGTAACAATAAAAAATTGCAACTCCAATGAAGAAATTGAAAAATCGATGGAAGAGATAAGAGATTAAACATCGATCTTATATTAAAATCTGAGATACTCAAATGAAGCAAATGATCTAGGATTTTTTAGAGATTTAGAGAGATTAAGAAGAAGGCAAACGGTGTTGTAGCCGCGGTGATAATGAACAAGGAAATAGTTGTCACCGCTGATTCCTTCTTCTTCTTCTTCTTAGGGCAAATGGTTTTTCAACAATGCTTGATGAACATGGTGACAACTACCTCCGACGATGCTTCCTTATCTTCTTCTTCTTCTTCTTCTCTTTCTTTTTTCTCACTTCTCAACTTTAACCAAGGGCCTCCTTCTTAGGGGTGATCATTTAAGCTTGTCCCGACCCGGAAATTCTAGGTTTGGGCTAGGGTTTTGTTCAGCCCCAACCCGACTCACGTATATTTAAACATTCACATTTTGTGTATAATGTGTGTATGTATATATACACATTATTTTACATTATTTTTATATATAAATATTATAATATAACATGTATAATTTATATTATATAGAATATTCTATATTATATAATGTATAAAATAAGTTTATACGCATGTTATATGTCATTTAATATAAAATATTATATATATGTAATGTTTTATATATGAAAGACATAAAGCCTTCTTTCTCTCTCACATCTATGGATGTGAGTTTCTCTCTCTCTCTCTCTCTCTCACTCTACGTGAGGGTTTCTCTCTTACATCTATGGATGTGATTTTTCATTTATTTCTCTTCATATCGGGGTTTGTTGCAGAGGTTCTCTCGACAGATTTGAGACATGATGGTTTTGATCCAGGCCTATGGAGCAGACTTGGGATCTTTAGTTCTATTCATTTCAGTCTTCATTTTCCCTCTGCTCTTTTTCTTATTTCTGTTGGGCCTTGGTTGAATTTGTGTGTGGTGTGCCTTTAAGGTCTACCATGGGTATCAATTTGTTTTGTAAGGATGTTATCGTTCCTGAAAAGCATTTTTCAAGCGATCTTCGAATTCTCTTCGATGACGTTCATGCTCCAACTATTTCAGTTTCTACAACGACATGGATGGATGGTTTTTTTTTGGCACATTTTACGTCCCTATAGTTACAAGTTACAACTATACAAAGGCATGGCCTGGTCCGAGCCTGTATATACCTGTTCTAGGGCTTTTGTTTCATGTTTGGAACCCTAATCCAGCTCGGGCCCAGTCCTAGGATATAGCCCTTATCATAGTGCAAACCCGACCCAGCTCGGCTCGATCCATGATTACCCATACTCCTCAAAGTCTTACACTCCCCTCTCATATGGTGGACTTTAACTTAATCCTTTCCTAATGGTAAACAAAAGTTACATTATATTTTACATTTTATCGGTTTGACCTGCTCAAACCGGACGATTGAACCATTGACTTGGAAACCCACGGGCCCGTGCCATTCCGTTCTACAGGCCTAGGCTGGGCCGGGCCACAGGGCGGGCCTTGGGCTTGTGCCGAACCGGGCTACATTGTTTTTTTTTTGTTTTTGAAAATTTTGATTTCTTTTCTAAGTAAAATTGTAAAACTAATATATTTAACTTTCCTTTGAACTTTGGGAATTGGGAACTATTTAAAAAATTAAGAAATGAGAAATCTAAGTTATCTAACACATAAATAAAAAAAAATACTTAACCAAATTGAAATAAGAATGATGGAATAACAAATTGGAAGAAAAATAAGAATTTTATTTCACTTAATTTTGAATGGTACAAATTACAAATACAATGATTGGATCATTGGATACTTGGATGAATGAAATATGAAAATAGAATAAATTAATAAAATATAAAAAATACAATATAGTTACAAATTGAAAATACAAAATTACTTTGTTAAAAATTTAAATAAAATATCAAATAAATTAAAAAATACAATAATTTGAAAAAAATAAAAAATTCTATACAAGTAGTCAAATTCATGAATCATGATTCATGACTTTCATCATCTGCTTCAGGTGAAATATCCGGTGTAGTATTATGCCCTCCTTTGTCTTGTAATCTATTTTTTGCATCTAGCCAATCCTTGAAGCAACTTCTTTTGTCATGCAACTTCTTTTGTCATCCAGCACCCTGGTACTTGCACTAAAACATGACTCCGATGGAACTGTAGACATTGGAGGGGTTAGTAGATCACGTGCCATGGCGGCGAGAACTAGATAATTTTTTAAGTGTTCACTCCACCAGGCTAAAATATCAAAATTATTTGATCCTTCACCTAAATTAGAAAAAATTGCTTGTAAATAAAAAATAATTTCAGTAAATGAACTTATTGTAGAAGTAGCAGATTTCTGCCTTCTATTTATTAAATAAAAAAGTTTTTCTCTTCTACTACTGAGCTCAAGGTCAGAAATAGAAGATGTTATACAACTTTAGATTCATATAAATTGTACATTTCAAATAATAAATTATTAATTTCTTCTTTTTTATTTCCTATATCGATATTCATATTTTTACAATATGATTCAAGTAAAATATCTAAATCATCTTTCTTAATCCTAGGGTCTAATATTGTAGCTAAACAATAAAGAGGAAAAATGTTCTCCCAATATTTTTTAAATTTATTTTTCATTATTTCAACAATACATTGAACTTGTCGATTATTTCTGTATTTTGCAAAATAAACACTAATTACCATTAATTGATAAGGTAAATTATAACTAGTTGGATAATAAATTCCAGATAATTCATTAGTTGCATCATAAAAATGTTTTAAGAAATCTCTTATACAGACTGTCATTTCCTAGTCTTCCTCAAATATCATATCATTAGGCATTTTTGAATTATAAAAATCAGTAAGAATTTGTTTATGAGAAATACAACTTTCTAACATAGCATACGTAGAATTCCACCTATGCTTTACATCTAATATAAAATGTTTATATTTTAAACCATAATTTTGACATAAATATTTAAATTATTGTTTTCTTGCTCCTGAACTTTTTATATATATAATTCAATTTCTAATTTTTGAAATATGAGTAAAAATAATATTCAAGGCATCTTGAATAAATAAATTTAAGATGTGACATGCACATCTAATATAAAATAATTTACCATTTAAGCATGGTATTAATTGAGATTTTAAAATATTTATTACAAAATTATTATTTCTGGCATTATCAAAACTAATAGAACTATTCCATAAGCATGCAAAGTATTTAAAATACTTGCAGCAATAGCTAGGCCAGTATGTGGCCATTCAAGTCTAGTAAAACTTAAAATTCTTTTATTCAAAAGTCAATTTTCATCAATGAAATGGCTGGTAACACAAATATAACTTATATTAAATTTGGATGTCTAAACATCCGAAGTAGTTGCAACTTTAGAGTTAAGATTTGTTAATAAAGAAATTAAATTTTGTTTATATGAATAAAAAAATTTTAAAGCATCCGACCTAATAGTATTCCTAGAAACTTTTTTATATTGTGGGTTTACAAAATTACACAACCAATTTTCAAGCTTTGGATCTTCAGCTAATATAAATGGTTGTTCTGCATGTACAATATACTTAGGAAGTTCTTGTTTCATTTTTTCTTGTGAATATTTAAAAGTACCAAAACTGCTCCCCCTCCTAATTTGTGTTTGAGTTGTTTCTCTCCCTTCATCTTCTTCTTTCTCATGTGTGAGTAGATGTCTGCTCAAATGACCCGTACCACCCTTGCTATAATAACTAAAGTTCTTCTTACATTTTTGGCAAACAACCCTTTTCCCCTTTCCCCTTAATATCCGCTACTTTGAAAATTTTCCAAACCGGGCTACTCAACTTAGATGCTCTCCTTTTTCCCCTAGAATCAGTACTGAGGGTGAAAGTTCCACTTCCATCGACATCAATTGCATCCGTGCTAACACTATCATGATGCAATTGAATATCATCAATAGTGAACATGTTGGGGAATCGGTTTTCAGAAGAGTCGGCCATTTTTTTTAATTCAAAAAAGATAAAAATTAATCTAATTCGACTTACGCAGATTGCCGATTCAAAATCCCAACTTGATTTCAATGGTTGGAGCCTTTCAACGTCCAATCCTCCCAAATTGAGATACTTGAGCTGGTTGAGCAAGCCTTCTTCTTGTTGAAAGTTGAAACTTCAATAAAGTTGAGACTTGAGAATTGGAGAATACAAAATTAGACAATTAGCTAATCAGAATTACTCAGATTGCAGAGAATTGAGAATGTATGAGTATGAGAATGAGAGAGAAGAGATTAAGAAAATTGTTGAATTGGTGTGATGAGAATGGTGGAGGATAGGGCTATTTATAGGAATTGGACATAATTCAATTACCCAAAATACCTAAAAAACTAGTTGTTGGGAGGGGTATTTTGGTTATTGTAAAGTTATGCCACGGGCGGCCCGACCCGTTTACACATCTAATTAAAACTATAATAAAATGGTTTTTATACCCTTTCTCAAACAAATAAATAGAGGGTAATTTTAGTCCAAAAAATTTCACACTACATTCACACTTTTATATAGGGATGTCAATGGGTTGGGTTCGGCACGAGTTTACCTCAACCCTAACCCGATCCTCCAACACCCCAACCCGAAATCGACCCAACCCGAATTAAAAAAAACATGATTCCTGAATCAGACCCGACCTTATAGGATTTAACATGATTCCGACTCGACTTGACCGTATAATTTCGAATTTTTTAGCACAGTTTGAAGACCTAAAATACATTAATTTAAGTAAGGAAATTGTTTTATAAATTCTACGGTGTTGTTTTTTCCATTTAAAAAAAAAGAAGAAAACCCAATCAACATATAAATAAATTATAAATTTTAAGCCTATAATGTTAGAAGTAAAAAAATTGTAAAAATACTTGGTATATATACAGGGCATCATAGCCTAGTGGGGTGGGTCAACCAAAACCCTAACACAACCCGAACCCAACTCGGGTAAAAGAATCAAAACCCTAACTCGACCCTAAACCAAATATACTTAACCCTAACATGACCCTATAGGATAAGCCGAATTTACCATTTAACCCAACCCGTTGAGATCCCTATTTTTATATATAGTATAGATATAACAAATGGAGCCTTAATGTAAAAAGAGTTCCGTGCTTAAACTTTAAATTATGATTATGAATTAAGTATCCATTTTATTTCATAACTTTTCTCTACATATTTTGTTTTTTAATTTGTCACGCTATTATGTTTATCACTGATCCATGTGTCACCGTGAACTAAATTGGACAAACATGTAAAGGTGAATGCGGCTGATTTTTCGTGGGATGGGATGGTATCTCTTTGTTCACTCAGAGATGGTGATTGGGTCACTGGGTGGACCAAGTATTCAAGGGGTTGATGATCCAACGATCATTTTTTGATAAACAACCGATTTCATTGATGAACGACAAATAAAATTAGAAATTTAGGCCCCGTTTGGTTTACAGGAATAGAGGTCTGGAATTGGAATCGGAATGAGTTATGCCAATTTTAACTGTTTGATTGGGCAGAATTGGAATTTCAATCCCATTCCTGTTGGAATAGCATTCCCCCATATGAGGGAATGGTCATTCCTTGTTCTTCCCTTAGTAAAATCCCATTCCTACCATATGAGGGAATGGTCATTCCTTGTTCTTCCCTTGGTAAAATCCCATTCCTATTGATTTTAATTCCCATTCCCATTTTTGACTGAACCAAACAGATTATGGGAATGGATCATTCCGATTCTAATTCCGAAAGATTTTGATTCCAATTCCGATTACAAACCAAACAGACCCTTATTTAGATATGCATCCAGTCACCCTCACCCATCCTAAATAACAGCAAGCAATTACGATTACGATTCAGCCCAAAACAATTGATCCCTGTGCACTCTCCACTTATCCATATAATCCATTTACTGATCTCGCACTCCCTACTTACCCATACAAGTAGATTTGAGTTGAGCTAAATAGCTAGTTATTTGAGCTCAACTTGTTAAGGCAGTACGAGGCTCAAGTTCGAGCTTGAGTTCGGTTCAAGCTAGAACTTTGAACTTGAGCTTGACTTGAGTCAACAGCTCAACTTGAGAAAAATGTTTTATAAAAATAAAAAAAATTATATATAAAAATAATTTTTATTTGATATTTAAAAATTAAAAATTATAATAATTAGTTATTATTATATATAAAAAAAATATTATATACATAATATTTTTATTATATATTATATAAAAATAAAAATAAAAATAAAAATAAAAATAAAAATAAAAATAAATTATTATTATTATCATTATTATGATTATGATCATTATCATTATCATTATCAATTAATAATGATCATTAATATGTATCTATTTGAGCCGGCTTGCGAGCCTCAGGAACTGAGCTTTATCAGGCTCGAGCTCAACTGAATTAATAAACAAGCTTGTAAGTTGGGCTTGAGCTCGACTCGAAATTCGCTTGAAACCAATGTTTTCGAATCACCGTTGATCCGAATGGTCAGACCGTTCGGCTCAGAAACCATCCAAGCAAGCGGTTTCGTTTTACCCCAAACTTGAAATCTAATAAAAAACCATTGAAAAGTCAACAAACCATTGACCCGAGTGGTTGAACCATCAACCCGTTCAATGGTTTTGACCATTTTTTACTTTTTTTAATTATTTTTAATTTTGTTGTCATAACGAACCATCCATTCGAATCGGACAGTCGAACCGTCAACCTAAAAATCAATGACTAGAACGGTTCTGTTTCCATATTATTTTTTAAAATGTTGATTGAAACCAAGTTGACATGAGCTTTTCACGAGCAAAACTCGAATAGCTCATGAAGAGCTTGGCTCGTGGCCACCCCTACTTACCCATATAATCCATTTACTGATATCCTAACCTGGTTGAAGGTAGCTCCCACATTATTAGTTAAAGACTGATGTGATGTTTGGCATTGATGATGATTTCTCTTTGCCGATTATCTAGAAATCAGTGATTTCTGAACCAGTGATTTTTGAAAAATCATCAAAAATTATTGTTTGGTATCATTTATGTCATGTAAGTTGGTTTTTGAAAAATCGGCTGAGGTCATTGAACAATATCTGCTTAAATGCTGAAAACTCTTTTTGAGTCGAAGGTTGAGGTCATTGAACAAAACCCTTCATTCCATTTCAATAAACAAGGTCACATGTAACTCCACGTCACTTGTCCAAAATCAATAGTGCCCTGGCTTGCATGTATATATGGAAGAAAGAATAACTTGAGATTGTTCTTGTTCTCTGTTATTCTCCATGAAAAATTGAATTAGATTTTAAACTAGTATTAGCCAAATCAGCAATTGAAGAAGAAAAAGAAAAGGAACAAATATCAGCCGGGTTCAAGTCAGTCAGGTTAACCAACGTGGATCCTAGAACACATGATCCATTTGTATGGATATGTAAGTAGAGAACTGTCAACCTAAGGTTATTTTTTGCATCTTTTAGGGCCTGTTTGTCTTTTGGATTTTGAGAGAGGGAAAGTTGGTCAGTAAGATTTTAATTTTTATTGACCAAGATATCCATGTTCTTTTTACAGATTTATGTAGAGTCCATTGAAAATCTATTTTCCCTGGGTATCCATCTCCATGGTGGATAACTAAATTTCCCACCTGGGGGGAAAAGTTGCCAACAGTTGCATGAGACAAAATTGTCTCTTTTAATAATAGCTTTTTATGGCTAAAACGATTGTTCTCTTATTTACCTGAAAAATAAAAAAACATGGGTAAATGCACTTACCCAAGTAAATGTCTCCTGGGAAATACTTACCCGGATAAATAACTTCCCCCAAAACGAATGAGGCCTTAGTTGTATCAGGAAACAAATTTACCTCTAGGTTGTTTTAACTAGTTCAGAATTTGATACCTGATATTTGCTTGCTTCCTCAGACTGTGCAACTTGGGCATTTGAACCCTAGGCAATGATATTTATTGAGATGGGTGAAAGGAAAAAACTAGAAATTAAGGATAGGATGGGAGATGACCTTCTTGGAAGGAACCTAAAGAGTGGCTCCAATAGATAATCAAGGAAAGTAGACTAAGTGCTAGTTTGGGATGTTTTCCTGCAGTGGATTCTGGTATTGCAAGGTAGGCTCCACACAGAAAGCCAGATAGTTGTTTTAGGTGAAAACCCCAAAAAGTCAAAAAAAGAAAAAGGTTATTGAGCTGAGAAATCAACTTCCCAGTGAAACTAGTCTTGGTTGCTTCTCCAAGGCCACTCAGTCAACGTAGCTCAATCAACGCAGACGCCCTCCCAACCTGGCTCTAAGCTTATTTGGTAATATGAAGAGAAGGCTATATGCAGAACAAGTGAGAAGAAGTGATCTGTTATAAATTAAAGTCTAAAAGTGCAGGAGGCAGAACAAAAACTGATCCAAGGGCCATAACTATACTATTAGAAAATTTTGAGATTCTTGCTATCAAAGATGTTCCAGACAGAATGTCAATAAAGCTTGCAAATTTGCCATTGGTTGTTGAATATGTAGAAAACAAATTGTCACTTAAATGTCTATTTTGATGAGACATTGACAATTAGACCAATGAGCCACATAATAATTGATCCTAGAATCCAACATATAAACAAAAATACTACAAGACCTGCCAGTATAGTAAGGAATGGAGGGCCTTCACTTCCAGCAGTTTCAGTTCCCTTGGTTTGTTCCTTGCTGGAATCTCCGCCTGAAGGATTGGTGCTCGAAGCAAGCACTAAAGGCAGCCTTTGCCTAAGTCGTACATTTACAGCATTCACAAATCTGAAAATAAGAGTTTATCAGTGAGCTTGGGGATAAAACAATACATAGATCAATGTTGTCAAAGGCATTTAGTTGCTATCACATCAAAACAAATCAATCCATGCACATATATTTATATACCAATAGATATGTGGGGCTTAACATATTAATGTCCATAATTTCAAGCAAGAAATTAGAAAGAAATGGTGCCTACATTATTTATACATGCTTGAGTGATAAGCTTGCAGCAGTATATAATCTGATCCATCCCATTTTCTTGTATTCGCAAGGTGTTTTCCTTATATATCAGTATCACTTGGTCCCCCTTACTTTTACTTTATAGGTTCTAATATGATAAACTGTAAATCTCTCAACATCAGTGACCCAAACCCAGAGAAACCCCCAAAAAGTTATAGCCACTTCAATAAACCAATTCAATTGGTTATATGGTTAACGTAGAAGCAAAAGCTCGAGCTAAACCTAATAGCAATGAGAATTGAGACAATCACCAAAAAACCAGAGGCCACTCTAATAAGTGAAAAAGAATTTATAGGGCTAAATAATTACAACAGCCCCTGTGATTTGAGTGATACAATTGACGACAGGGGAAGAGACAAACAGCTCTTGCTAGCTTTAGCTAGAGAACATTAAATGAACAATGAAATTTGAGACAGATTAAATCAAAAAAGGGAAAAGAAAAGAAAATATCATCTAATGAAGTTATACTCATCCCCAGTGTCATTTGCCTCATAATAATATAATGAAGTATCCGAAACGTATAATGCAGCGAACTACATCTTTCTGCATAACTGAATGTTAGTCTAGTAGCCTCGCCTCTGGTCATGGACGAACTCACATAACATAAGCCATAGCCTTTGGCAGCTGAGGCGACAATTGAAGTAGAAATCCAGTGTAAACGTAGGTGCAACAAATAAGTGGTTATATAGCTAAATGTAAATATATGCATTCAATCGAGGAATTCAGAGAAAGTAACCTGAAGTTTAATTGTGCAACGATCAAGCTGAAACATACTTAAGAGACACCCACCATCTTATTTCCCAAAAAAAAAAAAAAAAAAAAAAAAGAGATACCTGATATCTAGGAAATCTCAATCTTCCTATCTCTCACTCTGTGATTCGTATAAACCAGAATCAGATTATCCAAATCAAACCAGAATACATTTTTTCCGCATAAGCAGATAATCTACCGTAAAACCCTTTTCTCAAAAAAAGAAGAAAAACCACGCAAGGAAAAAAGAAAAGCAGACAACTACCTGAAGCTTGAACTGTTAAGAGGAATTTTGGCGCTAACTTTGGAAACAGTAATGGCGGGGATTTCAGATCTGGTGTTTAGCCGTTGAAACCCTCGAGCAAATGTGGTTGGAAGAGAGGAAGCGAGAGTAGCCATGATTCCTAACTAGTGTGTGCGACAGTATGACTGTTTCATTTTAGATTTTACAGCAAAAATGAAGACATAATATGATATGTGGTTCAGAAAATAATAAAAAAAACAAAATCAAAATGACGATGCATGAGATCAATCCGCCACGTGGCACTAATGGACACCTATCACACGGTGAAAGCAAGTGTAGGATTAAAGTTGAGAAAAGAAAGTGCAGAGGGTCCAGAGTCAGACTGATAGTGTGTTTGCTGCGGAAGGCTGAAACTATACAACCCATGTAACGCTCGTTTTCTACAAAATCAGCGCCGTTAATGTGGTGTACTCGTTCATTGACGTTTGACAAATCTTCCATCTTCGACGCTGTATGATTCAACGGCAGTGAGTATATACTCATTTGGCCCAGCTTTTGGTTTAGACCTGACGGCTGAAATTACATTGCTTAAGGTCATTCACTCATTCTGGTGTGGTGTAACGCCTCGTAATGGAAATTTGCATCTCGCTGGGTTGATCAATGGACGGATTTAATAAACTCAGATAATAGAATTTATCGCCGAATATTATCGATTGGGGATGTAGCTCAAACGGTAGAGCGCTCGCTTTGCATGCGAGAGGTACGGGGTTCGATACCCCGCACCTCCAATTTTTATTTCTTTATTCTCCAAAGTCTAAACCGTAATAATAAATTAAGTTGGGGAGGCCGAAGGAGCCCCTAATGCTTCGGCAAAGATCATATTGAGTGGTTGAATCTCAATGGTTTTTGACAATTTTTTATTTTTTTTAATTTTTGTTGTTAGGATGGGCCATCCGTTTGAATCGGAGGGTCGAATCATCGACTTGGAAATCGGTGGTTAGAATAGTTTCGTTTCTGGGTCAATTTTTCTAGATGTCAATAATTAGACGAAATAACTTGTAGTCGTAGTAATGGGAATGGTGGACATTGCAAGGGATTCCAAAACTTTGAAAGATAAATCCAAAGTAACCTTAAACACAAAAAAAAAAAATGCGGTAAATCCACCAAATTGGAAATAACACGTATGATACTACTTAATGGACCTCACACGCTCAATTTTTTGCCTGTAATTTTTGTTGTCAAAATGGGCCGTCTGTTCGAACCAGACAATCGAACCGCTGTTTTTTTATATTTGTAATTGAGATCTGTCCAAGCAACCGGTTCCGTTTTACCCCAATCCTGGTACCTGGCCAAAACTGTATTGGTCAATGACCCATTGACCTGAGTGGTCAAACTGTCGACCCATTAACCCGTTCAATGGTTTTTGGCCGTTTTTTATTTTTAAAATTTTTGTTTATCAGAACGGGCCGTTCGTTCGAATCAAACGATTGGGTCGTTCGTTCAATGCTTAATGGACCTCACACGCTCAATTTTTTGCTTGTAATTTTTGTTGTCAAAATGGGTCGTCTGTTCGAACCAGACGGTCGAACTGCTGTTTTTTTATTTTTGTAATTGAGATCTGTTCAAGCAACCGGTTCCGTTTTACCCCAATCCTGGTCCCTGGCCAAAACTGTATCGGTCAATGACCCATTGACCTTAGTGGTCAAACTGTTGACCCATTAACCCATCTAATGGTTTTTGGCCGTTTTTTATTTTTAACATTTTTGTTGTCAGAACGGGCCATTCGTTCGAATCAAATGATCGGACCGTCGACCGAAAAATCGGTGGCTAGAATGGTTCCGTAATTTTTATTGTCAGAATGGCCCACACGTTTGAACCAGATGATCGAATCGTCGACCCAAAAACCGATGGTAGATAAGATATATAAGATTCCTTATATTTGCTTCTTGTAATTTGAGAATTTTCAATGAAGAATCTTATAAATATTAAAGGGAAATCTACTGCCATTTGGCAAAAGAGGAGATCGCCCCTTTCCCATATATATATATATATATAAATTGAATGACTTTATCAAAGTCATTTCAAATTCATTTTAATAATATCTAATATTTTTACTAATGAGTATTTTTGTCAAAAATATATTCAAGTTAAAATTTTCTAATTCAATTTTAGGGATTTTTAGATTGCACTCCACCTCATAATTCTGATTTGAATTGCAGACCTACAACAATTCAAAATTATAAACAACTCCACTTATAACACACACACGGACACACCCGCCTGTAAATTGGCATCAATTCCAAACTGGCACCTACCTCACTTGTATGGTGGAGCTAGGAATTCTAGGGGTGGATTGAACAGTGAAAACCCCTTCATTTTATTTATGAGACCTCTTTCCAACCAACCAACTACAAGTTTTCCTTCTAGACCATTTCCTCTTTGAAGAGCGAGATCAAATCAGCCCCCCACAACGTCCCATAGCACATCCCTATCGTGTATTGGGAATATCTCCCGATGATAATACCAGAAATGATGATGCTATCATCGAGAGATGTTCCCAATATACAGTGTAGATGTGTTGTGGGACGTTTGTCTGGGGCTAATTTGAACTCCTGAAGAGCTCCACGAGCACCATAAACCTTCCTCTAGTATTCTTCCTCCTTTTGTCACATACCTCCTGCCATTACCTTCTATTAAGTCTTTGCATTCCAGCTTCGGACCCAGTTGAGTGGCTTCTTCCATGAAATTCTTGAACCACATTATCACCTCTACCTCTACTAAGAATATCAACTTTGAACCTAGTTGAGTGGTTTCTTTCATTAAACCCCTGATTAGGGTTAGAGTCGGGGATGGGGATTGAGGTCCCCGCCCCAACTTGACCCCGATTATATATTTATATATATATATATATATATCAAAATATATTTAAAACATTATTTATAATTTAAAATTTTTATTTATTTTAAGTAAATTTATTTTTCAAAAAATACTATTATCTAAAAGAATTTTGGGGATTCGGGAACCCAGGGGGAACCCATCCTCATCAGGGATCGGGGATGGAGGACAAATTTTATCCTTGGCGGAGATCGAGGATGGGGGTTAATTTTAGAATTGGGGGAGGGGACAGAGAATATGATCCTTGCCCCGAACCCCTCCCGTTTCCATTCATAATTAAGTGTATTAAATTTTAACGTCATAAATAAATAATAAAAATTAATAAAATATAAAAATAAAAAATAAAAAAATACATACATTTTGCAAAAAAAAAGCATTCGGACACATATATTTATCATATTAAACAAAAAATAAGTGTAAAATATCAAAATTAGTTTTATACACAAAAATACAAAAAAAAACTATAGTAAAAATTGAGCACATCTATAATTCTATATTTACACTATATTAAAAATATGAATAAAATCGTAGAATTTTCTTTTTACTAAAATACTCATTTTTGAATTTAGTCCCTATTTAATTATGTGGTTTAAATTGTAAATTGAACTAATACTTTTCACCACATTCAATTCACTCTATTTAAATCTTACATATTTTTATAAATAAACAAAAAAAAAATCGTACAAAAAAAAAAGAATATTACAAAATGAAGAATCTAGCCAAGGAGTAGGGGTGCAAATGGATTGGATAATTTATATATGTATGTATGTATGTATGTATGTATGTATGTATGTATGTATGTATGTATGTATGTATGTATGTATGTATGTATGCATGTATGTATTATTTATATTACATTTTTATAAATTTGTTATATTTTTTTTACAAAAAATGTATATATATGATGGAAATAGCTGAAAAGATACTTGTATTTTTTGTTTTTCTTTATTTAAATTGTTATATTTTAATTTTCTTTTAATATTTTATTGTTTTTAAAATTATCCAAATATGTAACTTCCTCATTGGATTTGTATTCAAAACCATGTTTATGAAATGCGATCAAATCTAATATTAATAAAATTGGATCAGATTCGAATATACCCTAATTTGAATCCAATCCAATCTGTTTGTATCCCTACTAAGCAGGTAGGCTTGTCAATGACACTTGAAGCTTCACAATCCAATCCAATTATTACATATTTGAATGAAATATTTATATAATCAGATTTAGATTTTACAATTTACATCCGATTAATAATAATAAATATAAAATATAAAGAAAAATTATAAATATATTATTACAATCATTATCATCACTTACAATATATTATTCTTAATACATACAACATATAAAACAAAATGTGCGCTGTACATTTTCATGTCAACCCTAACCTACTCCGTAAAGTGCAGACGAAGCTAAATTAAGGCCTTTCTCTAATTCTCTCCAATATTGACTTTCATTTCTAGTCATACATAGGGCCTATCAGAATTCAGAACTCAAAAGGTCGAGTTCTATTCTTTTTCTCTCAATTTGTTGAGTCCCTTTGACTTTGCTAAATCTGCAACTACATCATTAAATTTGTATTCAATAAGAAATGAACTTGCAAGTGTGCTATATGAATATTCTGAAGCCCACTATCCTCAATAGACCCTACCATCATCAATAGACCCATCCTACCATGCCAATTCTAAATCATTGATCAGTCAGCTGCAGATAGATATGCAGACAAGTCAATCACATTAACATTCAAAACTACAACTAGCTATAACTTTGGTGATGGTGTGGCTTTAATAAGTTTTTGTGTGCCCAACAGCTCAAGGCGTAGTCGATGGATTGAAGGAGACGTTTTAAAAGATAAAGCAGCTCGATATCGCTGGTGGGGATCGAATGGAACACTATTTGGGAGTGAGGCCATAAAACTGATGGATGGATGGATATGCTTCCAGTTCCAGACCTGGACAGGCATGCATCAAAACCCAATTACTGTCCAGTGAAACCAGACATCTCCAGAGCTCTCTCTAGTTCAAAACAGTGATGTTAATGGTTAGATCTGGGAAGCAGTACTAAGAACGTCCGTCCGACTTGTTTAGAATCTGGGTCCAGTTAAATTAATCTCCGTTTAGGCCAAATTTTGTAATTGTATAACATTGAATTTAACAGTCTAGATCAATTAGACAGTAGACCACTTGCATGAATTGAACACTGGGCTCCATTGAATGATCACCTTAAGGCACAGACCCGTCGAAACATCAATCTCAGAATTATTTAGAAAGCAGTGACCTTTACAATACCAACATCATCACTTATTACATTAACGAATTGTAGGCTTCAATTGAGTAGGTGGGTCAGATCTGCAAGCAGTTTTTGATTAAATAAACTTGCAAATTCCAAATAGAATTGACCTCTTGTACCCAAGTCAATTTTTTTAATAGCTATCTTGCTTTTATGTCTATCTTTTTTTTTAAATTAATTTTCTCCAATATAAGCAAATAAATTTCTATCCCTTTCCCTATAAACTTGGGTGATTAGGACTTGTCATGTATGGAACACAATTTTGGAATCATCAACCCTTCCTTTATTGGTGTGGTGGCATAACGGCAATGGTCAGACAAAGGCTGCTGGTTATTGGGCGGAGGACTCTTTTATAGCTGCTACACAAAGCTGAAACTCACCCAATAAATTGACGCTGGAGAAAGGTTTTTAAAACCGGACCTTACATGGAACCGTTCTGGGTTCGGTTCCCGAGTAGAATAAAAAGATAAAAACTGTTGTCCGAATCGATGATTCAACGATTTAATCAACGGTTTTTGGTAAAAAATTATTTTAGGGTGAAACAGATCAATTCCCGGTTTTCAGTCCGACTATCCGGTTCAATCCGGGTTTAAAAACACTGTGCTGGAGGCTGAAGAGGGCTGAAGCTTTGATTTAGTGAGCCGCTTTGAAGAATTTACAGAATTTCATGTTTTAAAGAAAATAATGAAGGGAAATCTCTTCCTTAATTGTCTTAATTTTCTTTACTTTCCCTTCCCTTTCTTTCAAATCAAACACAGCTGCCTAGAGAATTATTCCAGGAAGAAGCGAGAGAGGGATAAGGAGATAATATAATTCACTCGATCATCTAATGAAAAAGGAACTAGAAAGAAGAACACTAAAAGGTCACCACCGTATTAGCACTCCCCTACGTAAAGCCCAATAATTCTTTCAAAGCTATATCATTTCCAAGAGAGATGAGGAGAGATGAGCTTCTCCAAACCCATCCATTTCAGAATCATCAAAACCTTTGATAAAACTATCAAAATCGAATCCGCCCAAGTAGTCAGTCGTCGAGTTCTCACATCTCCACATCTCTTCTTCCTTGATAATTCTCCCCTCAGCATAACCGTAGCCTGAATTGTTGAACCCGTCCGTCAACTCGGTGATCGCTTTGGTGGACTCTTGCCCTGCTGCAATGAACCTCGACTTCTTCTTCCTGCCTCTACGGTCGGTGGGTTTCCCGGTGAGTCTTTGTACAAGCTCCCGGAAGTTAGCGGCGTCGGTCTGTATGATCTCCGGTGCAAATATGTGGATTATGCGGATCTTCGGTTTGAATTTGGATACTACGTACGAGTCCCTGTGCATAGCTAGTGCCGAGGAAACGGAGTTGGGCTCACATACGTGTGGTTTCATCATCTCTTCCATGTTTGGATTGGAATTGGAGGCAGAAGAGACAAGGGAAAAGGAAAGAGTTTGGGGCGAGAGGTGGGATGGAAGAGGCTAGGGGAGTTATTTGGTTGGAACAGGATGGGTGAGGTTGGTAGGTTTATATAGAGGTAATAGAACATTGAAGGCTTAATTAGGAATATAGAATAGGTTAATTGGATGAATAGATGAATTCTAGTCTGATGCAAGCTAGAAAGTGCCAATAAATTATAGAGATACCGCTTAGAAATAAATACATTGAGGGAGGGAGATGAATTGACCGATCATACTTGACATAATGACCAGCATGCCCTTCACTAGCTTCTAATTTCACAATCCTATGTTATATAATGTTTCTTGAATTCATTTGCGGATATCTTGTGGTGGTAAATTGGTCAGTTAGATAATTAATTAACCAATTTTAACGTTGTTATATATATATATATATAATGGATTCCACTGTAAAAAAATTTTTCCGCCGAGTACCATCTTGGAAGATGGATAAATTATTTAACCTTCTGTTGAAAACGCCAATCTTTTCCCATCTTTCTTTTTATCCGGGTAAGTGAATACGTAAAAGAGCACTGGTACCAAAATTACTTGATAACTTTTGTGTGAATAGATTCGCTTATGTATCTAAGTAAAAGCCAAAAAGAATGAGGCCAAATATTACCCTGATCCAAATTTTCCTTTTCTTGGTTGACAGATTTGAATCCTTCAATCTTTCTTTTCCCCTACCCCTTCACGATTTGGTAATTCTTTGAGAGTATAAGGGTCACATGCGTCACCATATTTCTCTTTTCTTCACCGACTCTATACTTACTACGCGTCGTTGGAAATTCAGGAATAATAATGATATATAAAAAAGAATTGAGGCTGTGTTAGCGGATATGAATGGTTTTGGTTTCTAAAAGTAAAACAAAAACGACTAATTAATTGATTCTTGAAACACAAAACTACCTCAAGTCTTTGACATATTTCCGCGTTCTCAGAGCTAAAACTGAGTCAATTTTGTTCTTTCTTCTCTCTCATATACATTAACCTAAAAGGTTATTACCCAATTCTAGCTCTCGCTGCTATCTCTCGCAGACTGGGGAATGGGGATTTGGGGAGGAGGTGGGCCGAAAGCCGAAAGCCGAAAGCGAGGCTAAAATTTTAACATGGAGAATGGTTGCTTCCAGAGTCTCATCTCTCAGACTCGAACCTGCATTTACACTAGAAGTTGTGTTGAGACATTATGACACATTCTGGTGCTGTGCTATTCAAAAGGCTCCCATGGGGAATTCTTACATATCATCAAAATATCAAAAAATAAAAATAAAAAAAAGGTAAATTTCTAAAATGTCCCTTAAAAGTTTTGGCTGCTGCTTAAATCTCTTCTAAATTTGATAATTGCAATTATTTTCCTTCAACTTTGAAACATAATTTTGCAAGTAGAACTCTTCAAATAAGAGGTATGAAAATATTTTAGGAAAGGTTTTAAGCAATAGCCATACCCTAAAATAAGAAGAAAAAAAAAAAAGCAAAGATGATTCCGTCGTACGGGTACGGGTACAGAGTACCCTCCCACTCGCTTGCTTAATTGCTTTGCTCCCCGATACAGTATCGGGCAAGGTGGTGCCGGCAGACGGGCAGAGTGAAGATGGGGACGAGATAAGGTACATTAACTCAGAACAATTTTTAATATTCACTCGTACACAGAACTGTCCTATATATATATATATTTGAGGGTTTGTTTTTCTAATCTTTTGTCAAGTGGCACAACTTTTTCTCACTTTCTCCTAAATTGTCTCTAATTCTTATTTATCTCTTATTTAGTAGAGAGATTCACTCCTAAACTATCTCTAATTCTTATTTATCATCTCCCCCACTTTTTATATACATCTACCTAAAGAAAGATTCAGTTAAAAAAAATTATAATTATTTAAATATTATAACAAAATTATATATTAACTTTAAAATATTTATTCAAAACACAAAAATTAATTACAATAGATTTAATAATTAATAATTCTATGTTTTTACAAAATTCATCATGAAATTACATAGTAACAATATAAATTATACTTTTATGAATTATTCAACTTAAATGTTATTCAAATAATACAAACTTAACATTAAAAATAAAACATAATTTAAATATTTGAATAACTAAATATCTTAAATAAAAACATTAAAAATAGCTAAATAATTATATAACAAAATATTTAATATTACATAATCACATTAAAATAAATAAAATTCAAATAATGAAAAAGTTTAAATATTTTACATATTATTTAAATATTTAAATAACAAAATATTTAGCACGACTAAATTTTAAATAGTTAAAATAATGAAATTATGTAATAAATTTAAAAAATCTTAAAAGTAGAAGAATAATTATAATAGATTTAATAATAATTTAATATTTTACAAAATTAATAACAAATTATGTAATAAGTACTAAATATAATTTTACGAATTATTAAATTCAATAAATAATTGATATTTTAAAATTTTAAATAATAATATTATTTAAATAACTAAATAATATTGTCAATATCTAATTTCATAATATTTATATATAGTGTATATTCATTATACATATACTAAAATTAAAATTTATTGTATTTTCTGGAATTATTTATTTTATTTTTTGATAAATATGTTTCCAATAATTATTTATAAATCTGTTTTTGTTTTGTTATTTAAAATAAAATTATTAATAATTATTGGATGTTGGATATTAAATAATTATTATTTAAATTATGAAATTTAATTTATTATAGTTATTTCTTATAATTTATTGATTAATATTTATTAGAGATTAAACTATTATTTGAGATAACACTATTTATTGATTAATTTAATATATTTTTAGTATTTATTGTATTTTGTAATTATTATATTTTTATTATATATCTATTGTATTTTCATTATAAATGTATTTTCAATATTTGTGTATTTTTGTATAAATTTTCAATAATTATTGGAAATTAAACTATTGTTATTTATTAGAGATTAGACTATTAATTTAGCTAAAATTAAGAGTCTTCAAGTGTTTAAGGATTGGCTCATTTCGGTTGCTCACTAACCAAATCAACCTGCTCAAGTTGGGAGTTTGTCACCCGAAATTGATTGACCATTAGTGAAAAGCCAACTGGTTGTATTGGTTTGGGTCTATTTTTGGTTTAGTTTGTTTGTTCAAAAGATTTAAAATTAAAATTAAAATTAAAATTTAATAAATTACAGTGGTATTATTAAAAAATAAATTAAAAATTTTAATTTATGATATAAAATATTTTAGATTAAGAAATATGGGAATTTTCCCACTTTCTTGTATTATAAAATATAGTAATATATATATACATATACATATACTAGAAATGGCCAATTTTGGTCGGTTTACAAAAGACCAAACCAAAACTGACCTAACTTGGTTGGGTTGGAAAATTGTTGAACCAAAGCCAATCGAAAATACTAGAAAACCGTCCAACTCAAGTTGAATTCTACTGGATTAATTATTAAAAAGGTTAAAATATAAAACAATTATATACTCTTATTATTTTTATTGTTAATCTTTCACTTAACAAAACCCATGCATCACATGGATCCTCACTACTATGAAAATAAAGCAAGAGTTAGGGCCACTAAAGCATGAAAATACAGTGAGTGGTGATGGTCTCGATTCAAGGCTGACAATTCTTGACTTTGAGATGTCAACCAACTTGGACATCTTCTATCTATTTCTTAATAAAGCCCAGTTCTCGATGGAACCAACCACACTAACCACTTGAAAAGGGAGGGGAGAGAGATAGAGAAGAGGTAGCTAGGTCTAATGAATTTAGAATCACTTTGATAGATTAAATCCAGAACCATATAGCTTGATTAAGTATCCGTTTGTGAGGACCTTCATGCAGCAGCTTTTTTTAATGTTTTAGCGATTGCTAAGAAACTGAAAAAATCAAAAACAAACTTAGGATCCATTTGGTTTGCAGTTGGAATTAGACTTAGTTTCTTAGAATCGGAATTGCAATGACTCTATTTCTATTGTTTATTTGGTTCTAACATGAATTGGAATATTGGAATGGGATTTCATTCTCAATAGGGATGTTAACGGGTTGGCTCTGACCCAATGGACCCAAATAAATTGGGTTGATATGGTTCCAAGAACTGAAATTGATTGGTCAATTAACTCCAGTTCTTAATATATTGTTCCGATTATATCCGTTCAGAACTGATTCAACGGAGTCCCGAATTGACTCAGACCTGATTGTCCTGAGAACCAGTTGGATTGGTTTTGAGTGTCAAATTACAAACCCTATTAGGTCAGATTCAATTTCGGTTCTATCTAATTCTCAAGGAAAAGAGAAGAAATGCCTATTCCGTCAAATAGGGAAATGCCATTCGAGCATAAAGGAAAATGGAATTTAGATTCCATCCAACTAAACAATTGAAATCAGAATGATTCCCATTCCAAACCCTATTCCTATGAATTAAACCGAGTCTTATACCCTTATATTAATAAAAAAATCAGACATTATCTCAAATAATTTCTTCGAAACGCCTCAGTCAATACAGCTCAACCAACGCAGAAGGCCTCCTAAACGCGCCCTAAATTTATTGTAACACAACGGCAAAGTCGCAAAGATTTATCAAGTATTAAACCACGGTGTCCTTCCTAACTGACTTGTGTCATGTTGGTAGGGGTCAGAAAATTAATTATGCACATCAATATGCATGACGCAAGGCCATGACATAAGACTCAAACTTCCATGCCACCTTACTAACTATTTCTTTTCTTTTTCTTGTTGCTTTTAAATTTGCCACATCATAAAAGTGAGAAAACTACAGTGCAAATACTTTGTTTTTTAATGATAAAAAATCTAGTTCATATATAAAAAAATTGGTAGGTTAATTTACTTACTGTTTCATCAAACCATTCAAAAGAAATGCAGGAAATGGTTAAGCCATTGCTTTTATATTTTCCCCTCAATTACCCAAAAAAAATAAAAAAAATGCAATCAAAGAACTGATCACTTTGGTTGACCGACCATTTTTATTTCGGATATCCTACTCTCGTGCATGCAAACAACCATACCCTCGCAATTGCTTATTTATTTGGGCATGTTCCTTCCTTCTTATTAGGGTATTATCATTAATTTATTAATTTTTAACTTTATTTTAGAATTCATTTTTTTGGTATTTATCCTTGCAAGTTGAAGGTTGTGAACTTAGATCCCTTCTCACCAGAAAAAAAGAAACAGAAATGAATACATTTCATAAATTAAAATAAACCAAGAGGATGTCAAAGAACAAAAACCATTTAACAGAACCAGCTTAAATAATAAAGTTCATCTATTTTTTTTTTATAATTTAATGATGTATATATATATTATATATATATATATATATATATATATATATATATATGAACTAATATTAGTTTTGTGGTAACAAATGATCCAATAGTTGAGCCTACCGCTCACTGTGTCTTCATATGGATCAAATCTGTGTAACCGCAGGCTCTCCGTCGTGGTAAGGTTAGTGTGCACCTTGCTCTATTCATCCCTTAGGTTATGTTTGGTTTGAAGGAAAATGTAGGGAAAGGAAGGGAATGATAGGGAAACTCATACAAAGTTAATTCTTAACAATAAGCAATTTGCAAGTAAATGTGTTTTAAAATGACCAAATGGTGCTAAAATTACATGTCCACATTAACCCACTCAAATAAATATTCTTTTTAATTGCAGATATTTGTTTTTTCCTTAATATAAACGTCTCTAAGTTTGTCTTGGTTTGGCAAGTAGTAAGTCATCATTGGTTAAAACAAAACCAGGTAACAACTTCTGGAAATGAGAAAGAGAAGACCTTCACTTAAAAGTCGTCTCTGTTGTAACCACTCTCTCTTTTTAAAATTGTAGAAACTCAACTTTCACCATCACCATCACCATCACTATCACCATCACATGTGTGTAGAGGGTGTTTGGCATGCCTATATCTTATGCCCCTTTCGTAGATAAATATGGAGTAAGAAGTGTTTTATTATTAAAAATATTACCATAATTTTTCAACCCCAAATTTTATTATTCGAGGAGGGGCGGCTATCTTAAAATTTTATTAACTATTATTGAAAGAAAAGAAAAGAAATACAGGAAAGGACATAGCCCGCCTTGCCCCTCACCCATAATACCAGATTCTCACCCTGATAAACTCAACCCTCAACCCAACCCCAAGTACAATTAATAGAAATCAATCACCTATGCGTTCTTCTTGCACTTCCATTCAATCTGTGAAAAGTGAAGGGGTTTTGATCAAAGTTCTTCCAGTATCATACCCATCCACTGCCATTCTTAAGAGTTAACCAATCAAACCTCACCCTCCCCCATTCTGAATTTTGATGAATGGTCGGTCTTGTTTACTAAAACAAAAGCAACTACCATGTCAGCAACTGATTCACTCAGGTTGACAAAATTATGGTGGACTTTGATAAATTTTAAAGGGAAAAGACTAAATTAAGGGGGGGGAGGGGGGGTCACCAATGTGAATGGCTTTGTTTTCTACAAAAACACATGTGAAGAACACTCCCTTATCGTAAGCAGACTAATTTATTTATTTTAATTACTGATTTGTTGGAGGATGAAACTATTTGGTGTCCAACTGGAAATTAGTCAGCCCTCGTGCGATAGAAAGCCTGTGGTATGAATGCTCTACTAATGGTTGATCAAAAATATATATTAATATAAGAGGCAATGCCATTTTTACTTGAAGACTAGGACATAGAGAAACTATCAACCATAAATGGTTCCCTGACTACAGCATGACAGCTCTTGTAACAGCCAATGGAGCTCTTTGCGATGGAGACAGTTAATATTTTGTACAATAAGAGATGACCTCAGGGCGCCCAGACATTATAAGGTTTGTGTATGTTAGATGCCAAGAGGTTGATCTTCTATTTGATAGTTCCAAGATTGCCTGACTGAATTATCCTAGCTAACAACCGGCTGAATGATATCTTGGACAGTTCAGACAGGAAAGAAAAATGTGTAAGATGGTTAATATATATATATATATATATATATCATGTAACTAGATCAGTGTTTTCTCAAAGTCCAGTCATTGAGGGCCCCTTTATATGTTTATTTAAGCCCAGAACACCAGAGACTTCTAAAGCTTCGTTCAAACACCTACGTAAATAGGCTTAAATCCAGTGGTTAGTCTTAATCCTGGGATCGGCCTTGGCCTCAGTCTTCTAAGCCCGTCCTGAGCCAACTCATAATTGCCTATAATTTATTGTTCATTGATGAGGAATTGAGGATTATGATGACCAGGCCTGTTCAATCCCAGCCCATATAGCGCAGTGCGTTGCCATTTGTCTAGATGTCTCGCAATCTGCTGAGTGCAAAAGCTAAGGATTTGACTCAGAAGAATTAGTTAAGTATGAGAAGAACCTTCCAACATTGGAGTTAATGGTAGTCTGAATTCATTTGGCTAAAAGAAAATTTTCCTTTTCTTTTATTGTGCTCCGAGAAGGGGAAAATATCATGCACTCTTCTCAATTAAAGCCCATAGACAAAGGCTGCATTTAGCATTTCTTATTTTAAGGACTTTTCTCTTTTTTGCTGTTGAAATGCCCCTATGAACACTTGAGTTTTTAACTGCAAAAGGAGATAAGTCCTTAAAATAACTTAAAATGGTTCTATGTCCAATTTGATTTTGAGAACATTGTTTGTTACTACAATTTTCTCCTAGGGCACAGTTTGTTTTCAGTGCTAATTTCATTTGCACGGCTGTAAATGCATAGAAGTGTAAATTCTGATTTATATTTGTTTCAGGCTTGAAGTTGTCCTCACCAAGGGTTGATCGTTTCCATCCTAGACCGGCTCAGCCCAGAATTTTTGGGCTTGGTCCAGGGCCCAATACTTCAAGCCAGCATGACCCAATACATGTGGTCTATTTTATATTATATTATATATTACATATTATATTTTATAGATTATAACAAGAAATTTAGTCATATATATATATATACCCAAAACCTGACCTGGCCCATGATTACCCGTATTCCCACCTTATATGAAAGAGAATGGACGTAGGAGGCAGGTTATTTTATTTAGGAGGAATTGGGAAGAAAGATGATGTGATTCCAACTTAATATAAGAAAGAGTTGAGATAGGAGGTAAGCAATGCAAATTTCATCAGTTTTTGTGATGCAAAAGCATTGTCAGTGAGTGCAAATGAAAAGTGAAAGTGCAAACTTCGTGATAGATAAGAGTAAATCATAAATACAAACAAATAGATACAAAACTAAACCGGGGTGCAAAATTTATATCCCATTCAGATATACATTGCAAACAAAGAAAGCGTGCGTGAATACTCCTTCCTAATACAATGGCTCTAGTATACTGTTATCATAGTATTGCTATGGCAGCTCGAAGAGGGGAGCAGGACCTAATTCAGAAACCCCCACTTCATCTTGGTGTTCAATCCATTTAAACCTTTCGATGACATTAGTTGAGAAGATGAATGGACTTGGCATTATGAAAAAACCGACGAGAACTAAGGTGAGAGAGGGGAGAATGTTATGTTCCAAGATGATTAACATGAATACACGATGTATCTTATTCTCTAAAGGTCGGGTTATTTAAAAAAAAAACAGGAATGGATTTATTCTTCGAAAGCTTAAAATCACATTTCATTATGTAGTTGTCCGTTAATTTAGGTTATAACGATATGCTCTCTAAATTGCAATATCAAGGAAAAGTAACAAAATCTAATTCCAAGTGGGTTGCAGACATGAGACACCCAAGAATTTATTTCTAACTAAGCAGAATTCCTACACAGTAAGAAACACAAGATTAGACCAACTAGGGACTGTAATACACCCACTTTCTTCTAGACGGTCCACACACATGTAATCGAAATGAATTATGACGAACTTAAGCCATTCCTTCCATGTTCCATGCTAGAGAGAGAGAGAGAGAGGAAAAGCTTCCTAACTGCTTTCCATCCATCATGATCTTCATTGCTGGTGGCGCTTGTGATGGTCAAGTATCAAAACTTGTTCTTGTACCAGTAGACTCCTTTATCCTTTGAATTCTCGTCGGGCTCCACGTAAACACACTCCTTGGCCTCTCTCCACATTGCCTTGTAAAATGGTGTTCCATCAAACTGGTAGTACTCACCCAGAATCGGCTTGATTGCAATGGTCGCCTCCATTGCATGGTAATGTGGCATTGTTGAGAACAGATGGTGAGCGACGTGTGTATCTGTGATGTTGTGGAACACCTTGTTCAATATCCCGTAGTCCCTATCCACCGTTGCCAATGCTCCCCTCAACCAGTCCCACTCCGACGAGTCATAATGTGGCAGAGACGAATGGGTGTGCTGCAAATAGGTGATCAATACAAGGAACGCATTCACTATCAATAACGGAACCCCATACACGCATACAACCCAAGCCAGTCCCTTTGCGGCCACAAGCCGGAACAGCCCATATGTGACAGCAAGGATTCCGGCATCAGAAATGTATATCTGAATTCGTTCACGATTAGAGTAAATTGGGCCATAAGGGTCATAGTGGCAGGCAAAACGGTCATAGTGACGGCCAGACACATTGAATGTCAAGTATAAGGGCCAGCCAAGAGTGAGTGTAATCGCCAGTGTAAGGACGCGGCCAGGTGGGTTGTTGAGGTACTTAGAGAACCAAGAGATCTTAGATTTGGGCTTTGGAACAAAGACTTCATCACGGTCAAGCGATCCAGTGTTGGAATGATGGCGACGATGGCTGTACTTCCAAGAGAAGTAGGGGACAAGAAGGAAGGAGTGAAGGATGAGTCCAACAGTATCATCTAGCCACTGGTAATCACTGAATGCATGGTGGCCGCACTCGTGGGCGAGGACCCACACACCCGTGAGAACACAGCCCTGTAGGGCCCAGTAGATTGGCCAGACGATGTAAGGAAACGGGTGGGGTAAGAGGTGGAAGTAAGTGGTGGCGATGTAATTGAAGGCAAGAGCGAGGACTAGGTCGTAGGCAACATAGGAGAAGGATCGGACCACGGAGCGCTGGAAACAGTGAGATGGTATAGCTTTTTTAATCTGGCTCAGAGTGAATGGGGGTGTTGAGTGCGGGGCTCGGTGGAGGACATCATGTTCTTGCTTCTTTGTGGCGGGAACGGATATACGGCCACCGGCTCCCATTGTTGCTTCACACAATGGCACCTGAAAAACAGGTTCATTCGTTAAAATTTTCCAGAAAAAAAAAAAAATCATCAACGGAATACACAGAAAAAGCTAATCTAATTTTGATAACCATTTTCAAGACTTCAACAGAATCACAAATGCCATCACGCTTTGCGTAGTCGACAGGGACTTAAATAGTCCTAGGATCCTGTAGTGTTTGGTAAAAGGAAGATTTTAATGCGAGGCCCATGAATGCTTTGGTACCAAAGCAAAGAGAAATGTGAGGCAATCTAATAAAAGTTGGCAAACTATTACAATAAAAAAGATTTTCTGTCATGGGCCTAACCTTACCCAACTTTCTTTCTTTCTTTTATTCTTTTTGTAATTTCAACACCTTTGTTAAATGTATTGAGATCGGATCCCTAATGAGACGGAATAAAAAACAGTGCCAACACCCAAGGGGCCTTTTCGTTTGCACTCAACTCTGAAGTCAGAAGATCCCAGACTAGGCACACCCAGTGACAGTGAGCACATTGATACACAATCAATTATTCTTACGCTTTTCTTAAAAACTTATTTTTAATTCATTTCATTGATAGGTCGACCTTGTTTAGCTAATTGACTAAGTGTACCTTTACTGTTTGAAAATGGACGAACACTACCCTTACTATTTCAAACAATTGACTAACTCTATTCTCACAGTTAGGTTCTATTAATATTTCATAAAACTCATAAGCACATGACATAATTTTTTAAAAACCCAATTTTACCTTTCACCTCTGACCTCTCCCTCTTTCATTTTACCATCCACCTCTGTCCCCCTCTTTCATTTAGATCTCTCCCTTTCGCTCTCATTCTCTTCTCAAAAACTATCAGAACTTTAGAGATTGAATGATATAGGGGAATCGCAGTTATGACCTTTCCCCTCTTCCTTTTCCCTCTCGTTCTCTTCTCCGGAACCACCGGAACCGTCGGAACTACAAAGGTCGGGTGCTATATGGCCATTGATTGCCGCATGGACTGCAAAATATTCAGATATGGCTTATCCGTAAATTTTACAGCCACTGGCCCACCACCTTGTCCCGGATTCAGCCATTTTGACCCACTTGTCAATCCTTGAAGATGAACCTAGCTGTCGCTGCTTGCTCATCCCAGCACGGCATCCCTTCCGCTTCGCTAGAGAAGAGCTGTCAATCCCTGAAGATGAACCTAGCTGTCACTGCTTGCTTATCCCAACACGGCATCCCTTCCGTTCTACTAGAGAAGAATGATTGCATAGCTTCTCTTTGGCAGTACAGGACTTACGATCGATTAATGCTTCACCTCCCCAAACAGTTCTATGAGCTCCCGTTATTGGGCTTCCCGGAGGACTTCCTAGAGTACCCATCAAGGCAACAGTTCATCTCTTACAATGAGTCATATGCTGCCAAGTTTTCTATCAAGCTCAGGTTCCGACAGTGGGTCAAAACGGCTAAGTTTGACTCGAGTTTTGGACTTTGGAGGGTTTGAACCTAGGACATCAAGTACTTCTCCTGGTGGGTCATTGTTGCTTCCAAGGAAAAGCCTGTAATTCCTAAAATTTCAGGGATTGACAAGTTCCATGGCCTTGTTATGCATTCAGGGATTGACAAGTTGCGTTGCTTTAGAGATCTCTGTTTTGGATCAGTGAGAGGCATCGAAACTCAATAACTAGCTTATATTGCAAGGAAACTTCATTTCAAGAGAAGCATCAATCGGCTCAGTGAAGAGGAAGTGGAGAGAACCCTCACAGGTGGATGCTACGACGAGGGGTTTTTGAGGGATTTGAGTCAAGGGTTGAAATTTTGGCAAGAGATGCTCACGAAAATTGAAGGTAGAGGTTTGATGGGTTCGAGCGCTTCAGGGTCTAAATCTAGATCAATGGAACATTAGAATCGGAGTTGTGGAGCGTGAGAACAGCGAATCTCTTAAATGCAAAGAGGGGAACGGAAAAATGAAAATGAAAATGGAGCAGAGAGATGGGGAATTGTTGGCAGGTGGTCGACGATGGGGTTACGGCATGGAGAGAGAGAGAGAGAGATGGGGCATCATCGACAGATATGCTTCCAGCGACTGAGGGGATTACTGTCGCCGGCCTATGATCACCGAGAGGGCTGATTTTTACACAGATTAGAAAAACATACCCAAACGATAAAATCAAGTTTAAAGTATCGGAAACTTAAAATGTATAGGAAAGATACGTATCGGATACACATAAATATGCTAAAAAAACTCAAATAAATCCTAAAAATATATTAATAACTATAGTTACAAGTTTTATATGACTGTAAATAAGTTATTTAAAATTAAAAAAACTGTAATTTAATGGTCTACATAAAATTCAAGATATCGGGACACACTTAGTAACTATTCAAAAATGATGAAATAACTAAAACATGAATAAACAAAAAAAAAACAACTAAAGTGTATATTGATATATATTAGTTTTAAAACAATAAATATAGTTTATCTTTATATTTATTAATACATGAATTTTAATAATTAATTCTAACATTTATTGTAAGCATACACTAAGAAAAAGAGAATTTATTTAAAAATAAAAATGCATAAACCTATAACAAGCAAATGGGTGTGGCTTAGTGGTGAACCTCCAGTTGTTAAAGCCTAATGTCCAAAGTTTGAATCTTGCTATTGCTAAGTTTGTAGTTTTATACAAACAAAACGAATTTAATGAGGAGGGTTATTAATTAATGAAATTAATGAGAAGAGAATTCCAATTAGGTGCTAAAATTGAAATTTAAATTTAAAATTATGCATTAAGAGAGAAAGGGACTTGTATCATATCATACATACATAAGGGTGGTTTAAGAAATTTACCCTATAAAATAAGCCAATAAGGTAAAAGTTTAAAATTTTATTTTTAATTCATTTCATGGGGCTGAGCATAAGGCAAAATTACTTAAAAGTGCCTACCAGATCCGAACTCAAATAATTCACCTCTGTTATTAACCACTTGGTTATGGAGATAAATAACGTGGAAACGCAGAAGCATGTGGATACTTGTTGTTTGATTGAAAATCTATACGATTATACAACACAAGAAAAATGCACAAGTTATTTACCATGGTTTTTGACCGGACCGGATGGTCAGACCAAAAAAATTGGGAACCAGTCAGGTGATTAATTCCATTTTATCCCATAACTGTTATTTCCCCCAAAACCGTTGATTTGGTCAGTAAACCGCTAATTTGAATGGTCAAACCGTTTGAACCATTCAATGGTTTGGCTGTTTTTTATTTTTTTATCAGAACGGAGTATTCACTCAATTTGAATAATCAGACCGTTCGACTAGAAACCAGACCCCTAACCGGTTCGTTGTTCGGATTAATTTTAAAAACCTTGTTATTTATACTTTGTTTGAACAATCAAGATCCTTACTTGAAATATCTGAATCGTCTATATTTCAAAAAACAATGTGTGGCAACTAACAAACGACGAGGAGCCCGGCTGGCCTATATTTTCCATACTAAGCAATAACTTGTGATCAAGGTTCAAAATATCGATACGCTGATAGGGGCATATCGAGCGTTTCGATACTCATTTTTTACCTTATTATTATTATTTTTTTTCAAAACTAATTCGGGGAAGCCGGTCTAGGACCCCTCCATCCCCTGAACCAGTCAGACCCTCGATACACCCACTATAAGGGCGTATCGAAAGTGTCCCGGAATGATACGTATCAACCGATACATAACAATAATTTGAACCTTGCTCGCGATGAGTGTTTATTACTTTTTTGGTAGTGTAACAGTTCTTTATTTCATATATCTATATTCAACGATAAAGGAAAGGGGATGGGTAGCCCCATGAAGCAAATATATATATATTCGACGATAAGAAGACCACCAACAAATGCAGCCCAACAATAAAGGAGATATTTAAGAGAGCATAAGTAGGTACGTCAATTTTTATACAGAGATGGGTTTTGATTGTTCAAAAAAAAGATATATATACATATGAAGACCACCAACAAATGCAGCCCAACAATAAAGGAGATATTTAAGAGAGCATAAGTAGGTACGTCAATTTTTATACAGAGATGGGTTTTGATTGTTCAAAACTCTTTTGTTACCATATTTTTCTCGCATCATAGTTTTTACCGTTTGAATGGCACAGATTAACAACAATAACCTCCGTCTAAAAGTTGGTGGTTGATAAATAGGAATGTAAATGGATCAGATTAAATGATAAATCCAATGTAACTCAACCCTATAGATTGGGATTTACCATTCAACCCCTTGGGTTCAGATTTTGCTGACTGGGTCATGATATTGATACCCTTCATAATAACCCTCCTCATGTCTCCATGATGTTTCATACAAAGTAGGTCCATTTTATTTGTTTTTTCATAGACAAATAACACAAAGTTGAATTTAAAGCAATGTTTTTGAAAACTGAGCTGGACTTTTGTCTTCAGATCATAGGTCACTTATTCGATTAATCGGAACAAATGGGATAGACTATTCTACATCAACACTATGAATACATACTTTATTAATAAATAATGTTTTACATATAATATATTTATTATTTTATATTTAATTTATGTTTTAATTTTTTTATTTATAAAAAATATTAAAAATGTGATTTTAGGCCAAAAATTTGTTTTATTGTTAAAATAGCAAGTCAAGACACCTACGGCTCTTTGGAACATATAGACTTCAAAAAATTATCTAAAAAAAAAAACAAAAAAAACACCCCAACTGAACATCAAAGTGCAAAGTCATGGCATCTAAAAGTTTGCACATATATTAAATGTGCAAACCTGAATTTGGATTTGCTCCTCATACATCCACTTCATAGTATGTCCTTTCTGCATATCGGGAACATCTCCCGTATTTGCATTTATTATTCATGGGGAGATGTTCCCAATACAGGGTGGGATGTAAATATGAAGTCAGTGTGAGGCACTCTCTATGAGTAGCAGATCCCAATTACTGCAACCTGCAACTTAGCCACTGAATCAAATAATCAACTGCTGAACCACCTAAATTAAACAATTATTGACAAAATCAACAATGGGTTGAAAACACTGATCTAAAAAAACCCTCTAATTTGCAATTTTTCCCATATACACTCAAACTAGTGCAAATAAAATTCTCTTTTTTAAAACCTGATAATACAAAAAATGCCAATAAGGTAAAATCGCACTCCCGATTAATTATTCAACAATTGTACTAGATTTTGATCTAAAGCCTCTTTGACAGATATCGTCATTGGATTGGAAATCTATTACAATTATTGATAATTAATGGCGCGGACAATTTTAGCATACTATTTAATGTACAATGAAAGCATGTCCATCTGTCAATTGTGTGTTAAAAAGGACCTCTAATCTCTTTCACACACAGACAATCAAGTACAAATCGCTTTTATTAGTCACCCCACCCATTTATCATTAATGACATTTGCTGAGGCAATCCCTTTGCCAAAGGGAGGCACAGAGAACCTAACATTTGAATAAAAAGATCACAGAGATTAGGTAGGAGTTGGCCTTGGTTTTATAACACTTCTATTTTTGTGCATGGGGTATTTGAGGAAACGCCAAATTTTTGTTTTTCTCAATACCCGTGTTTTTTGAAATTAAATGCTGATCTGTCACACTTTAATGAGTATTAATCTGAGGTGGAGAATAAAAATATTTAAAATGAAATTCAACCAAACAACAAAATCAAGAAAAGTTTAAAATATAAAACATTTAAAATGAGAAAATATAAATAAACATTTAAAATGAAAAAACACAAATAAATGGCCACCCACAAATGTAAATGAAATCAAACACCCTCTAAATTTAATCCTCACATAATCGTCTTTACACTATCATGATAGACTTTTTGCAGCCGTGTATTGAAAATATTTTCATATTTGCATAATTTTTTTCCATGCCCCCCTGCCTTCAAAATCCCCACAATCCCTATTGATGATTGATTCACTTATATTTTGACCCATTAACCCATCACCCTTGTTTAATTAACTTTTGCCCCTTATCTATGTTAATTATTATTTGACCCCTCTAACATAAAATCCCATCTCCGCCCCTGAGGAGCAGATTGGAACTCAAGGGGAAGGGGTAAATATAACCAGGGCATGAGGGCAGGGCTCCATTCCATTGTCTCACACCCCACCTATAATCCTGCCACTATTTCTAATTGTACAAATCTACAAACCTGTAAATATCCATGCTGTGAAAAAAACATATAAAACCCTCTAACAAATGTATACAGGCCCACTATATTTCTTTATTGGGTAAATTATATACTATCATCTTGTACTTTAGTGGGCAATTATCCCCTGAATCTTCATTTATCAAAAAAATTATCCCCTGAATCTACAGATTCCAACAAAGACACCCTCTCTATTAATTTGAGTGGATGCAATTATTTTACTAAAATATTCATTTGAAAAACTTTATAAAATAGAAATTCCAATAAAAAAATCAAGAATTTTTCATAAAAAAACTGAAAATGTAATAAATATAATATGCAACTAATATCAATTAAACTAGTAACAAATAGAAATCGAAAAAAATCTAAACAATCACTCAAACAAATACTTTAGGGATTTAAAAATGTTTAAGTATTATCAGAATTTGAAAGTTTAATAGCCACTGCCCAGAGTGCAGGGCGGTACCCCGTTTGTATAGTTGTACATTGAGGAATCTCTTGTATTTATATGTTATCATTCATGAGAAAGGCTGTATTTGGTTGCAATGCAAATAAATTTGCACTGTTGTAAAATTATGGCAGTGCAAATGATTTTAAGTGTAAATTTTGACCTATTTTTATTTTAAATTTTGGTTTGTTTTATTTGATTGCAGTATAAATGAAGTAGTTTAAGACATGAAACAGAATAAAGCAAACTCCAAAACAAAATTAAATGAAAATTTACATTTTTCTCATTTGCACTCTCATGCATTTGTACTAGTGCAAATAAATTTGCACTGCAACCAAACACAGCCCTTTTCGTAGGTAGATCGTAGATGTGTGGTAGCGACTAGGGATGTAGGAACAGAAAGTGGGTAGCAGATCCGAGTCCGATCGAAACATCTTTCATGTAACCAGCGATGGCATGGATTGACAAAAAGGGACACGTGTATCGCACCTAACACGTGGTAACAACGACCACTGATGTGAGTGTGAGAATGGTGTTTTTTCCGTTTCTGTGGAACCAGTCTGCGAGATCACGCATATGCATCGCTCTTTGACGACGAATTCAAACTTCAAAGCGGCTGGCCGCTGGCCGGGTTTCTGTGATCAAAGTTAGACGGATCGATAGAAAAACTAGATCACGCTAAATCCAACGGCTTAGATCTACTAATAATAACATTTCTGCTTCCCTAAACTAGAAATCGAACGGCAAAAGATCAAACAGCCCTTATGCACAGAAGAGTGAAGCCTTTCCTTTTCCTCTCAGGTGTCAGAGAAGCAGAGGGGAGTTTTTATTCTTTTCCTACTGGAGGAAATGTTCCACGGTATCCGGAGAGAAAGATGAACAGCCTAGGGACCTCTATCTTTCGTCGTTGACACGGAGAGGACAGAGACAAATGAACTGCTTATTCATTTTTTTTTATTATTTTCCATTATTAAAAGTTAAAACGCGAATGAAATCCAGAAGAGAGATTACCGATGACCGATCCTAAGAGGCAAAGTGCAAAGAAAATCAGCACAGAGACAACAATGGAGATCGAAAAAAAAAAAAACATTTGTAGAAAAATAAAGGTTCCTGAGATCCAGAAACCTCAAACACTGCATAAAATGAAAAGAAGCACTGAAAAAGCTAAAACCTAATCCCCCGGTTCGATTTTTGGTGGCTGAAAGCCTGAGACAAAGAAGAAGTTTCTTCTTGAGCCACCGAAACCGTTTAGCATAATAGACAATATGTTATTCAAAGCATTATCATCTCCACCTCAGAAGGGCTTGTATGCGGTCACCATGGCAGAGAAAACTTACTACATTCGAAATGCCAAACAAGAACAAAAGATATCGAGTCTATTTACTAACAAATTATAGAACAAGAAGAGGGAAAAGGAATACCTGAAGAAAAGAAAGGAACACCTCCGACGCCTTGTCCTGTGAGAGGCTCTCTCTCTCTCTCTCTCTCTCTCTCACTCACGCCGGGTTGCTCGCTGCTCTTTCTCCCGTTTTCTTCCTATGTATTTGTTTCTCCTGCTCCGGTTCCGTATTTAAGCTTTTCTTTCCCTCCTCGCTAAGTAGGATGGGCCCAGCCCAGCCCAGCCGATACATGGCCATGTGTTTCCTTTTAATTGATCAACTGATTTTCTCTTGCTCAAACCCTGGCCTTGCTGCCGTAAACAACTGTATTAAGTTTTTGGGCTGATTGCCCCACCCCCAATTATTAAATATATCTTTTTTTTGGTAATAATTATTAAATATATCTATTGATTATAAATTATGAATAATTTATTGATTATTCAATAGATTACTGAAATTATTGAAAATTTATTGATTATTCAACTAATAAATAATTATTGAAAATTAATAATTGATTATTCAGAAAATTAGTGTAGTTCTCATCATTACATTTTCAGAAAATTATTGATTAATTTTAATTGAAAATAACAGATAAGTTAGTGCAATTTTGGAATTTTATGACATTTTTTAATTTTTGGAATATTATCGGAAATTATTGTAATTATTGAAAAATTATAATTATGTTATCATAATTTATAATTATAATTATCAATGTAACTATAATTATTACACTAAAATAATTGTTAGTGTAGTTTAACTAATTCCTTTTTTCATAATCTCAAATAGTAATTCCCATTATCTAATAATTTTTGAAAAAATTAATAATAGAAAAAACTGTAAATCTTGATTTAAAATAATGGAAATTAATAGTAATAATTATTGTTACATAATTAACAATTTTCCATTTTGTACCAATTCCAATAATGTAATTATTAAATTACACAAATTTCCATTATTTAAAATAATAATTACTACAGAATCATAAATTACAATAAAATCTATTATTTGAAATTACTGTAATTACAGTAATTTTGAAATACAGAAACTACACTAATAGTTATTAGTGTAATAATTACTCTCACGTAGGATCTACTCGCACGAGTAGATTCCATTTTCTGGATGCAGAGAACATCCATTCCGTATTAATATATATATATATATATATAAGATTATTTTTCTATATATTTCTTCCTCTTAGTGGAAATGGCTAATGATTTTTGCAACACTATTCGTGGGTTGACGTCAGTCATGATAATGGTGTTGAATCAGATTGTATTTGTATTTTGTAGGTACAAATTAGTTGCCACTGATGGCATGAGCTTGGGGTATGGTTGCCTGCAACAACTTTCTTCGCTCCTCCCCCTCTTGCTATCTTTGTAGAAATGTTAAATTTTTCTTTTTTTTTTATATTTTTTATTTGATTTGATCAAAACCAGTAGTTATAGGGAGGATATATGAATTTTGGGTTGACAATTTTCTTCTTCTTTTTTTCTCAATTTTGAATTTCTGGATTTTGGTTGGTCGTTACTTTTTTTTTTTTTCTAATCTTAATTTTTAATTTGACGAAATCCACTTCCAAGTCTTGATCAAAAAGTATTTTTTTTTAATTAGTATACCCCTAATTTAGACAAACTTTAACTTGCAAATATTTGGGTATCCTTTAAAACTCTTTAATGTGGTTTTTTATTTGATGGAAACCATTAAAAATTAACAAGGATGGTCATCTTCCAACCATTCCTTGGCATTAATGTTAACTACTTTGATCTCAATGGCTATAATCATCCCTATGGCTCCATTTGGAAGGAGTACAAATACAAATATATAGAGTGCAAAATCTTATATTTAGTATTATTTTGTATAGATTTGTATTGTGTATATTTGTATTTATACTTTTTCTAAACTGAGCCTATATTGCTAATTTCCAGAGAAACAATATTTTTTTATTTTCTTTGTATAATCATTGCTATATATTGACTCTAAGCATGAGACCTATTTTTCTACTTTCCACCTCTATCTAAACTTTTTCCGCTAAAGACTAAGCATCATTGCTATATATTGACTATGTGCAAACTAGTCAATTTAGCAAAAAATAAATTAGTCAATTTAACAATGTATATTGTTATTCTTATTTATTTCTAATTGATCCCATTTCCATCTTTATACTTTCTAAAAGAAAATTCTACGAGAAAATAGAAATTAAAACCAAAGACAAATAATGCTTATCCAACTCATTATTCTATTTTTTATCTATACTTTTATTTTTTTTATATATTATTGATTAGAATAATTGTCGTGTAATCAAATATTCTTTAAGTTGTAGTAATCTTTGCAGATTAGTATTATGAAAAAAAATAATTTTTCATACCAACTTTTCTTCTTTATTTTATTTTAAGGAATATCTTTCATATTAATATTTTTAACTACTATTTATATTTTCACATTAGATACATGTGTGTAGCACCCCTTTCTACTCGTGTAAATAAATAATAATAAAAAAAGAAAACAAAACCCAAGCCCAACATAAAACGAGAAATCTAAATGTGGACCTACTTGTTTGTTTCCCATTGCTATCAGGGCCAGAGTATTTTGTTTTGTTTTTTTCATTTTTGTGTGTGTGATGGGGCTACCCAATGGGAATAGCCCATCCCCCATTCCTAAAACCCATTTGACACGGGTAGCTATGGTACCAACTCTACCCAACAGTGAAGTTGTGTCCCTACCAATTGGGCCAACAATGAGTAAGGGGGATTTAAGGATGGGGATGGTCTACCCTAGCCCTGTGAAAAAACAAAAGGAAGTTTCATTTTATTCGAGTGTAGCCTTGGGATATTTGTAACAGCGAAAGAGTAACCCAAGGTGGACGATTGAATTGATTCCTACCCTGAACCCTCAATTTGGGAGAGGAGTACAGCAACTTGATTTCCTTTTGTTTTTGTGTATGTATGTGTATGGATGATTGGATTTTTTTTTTTTTTAACAAAAAAGCTGGCATGTTAGAAAAAAAACCAATTATTATTAAAAAAAGGTTTTTAAAAAGGATAAAAGAGCTATACAGATTTGACTATGATACTTAAAAGAAAAAAATTTATAACCAATCAATTAGTATCATATATATATCTATATCTATATCTATAAAATTGATACTTGCCTTGGTTTTCCTTTAGGTCATAAAAATTAAATTTTAATAACATATGATACTAATTCATATCTTTAACAAAGTTCAGACTTACATCTCATACCCACAAACTTTTCCTACATTTCTATTCACAATACATTTCCATATGTATTAGGAACATCTCTACATGAATAACAAGGGGGATATTCCTAACGCTTGTCAAATGCCAATAATGTCACAAGGGTAGGGATATGGAAAAATTTGTGGATAAGAATCCGAGTTCCAAAATTTTAGGGAGGGTTGATTAATCAATGCTCTTTTTGACATAAGCCTCTCTTGTCATTTCAAATAAACTAGCAAGGAAGCCCCTCTATCGTAAACGAAAAATTTTAAAATGCCATTTGGAGATGCATTTTTTTACACCTATTAGGAGAGATACCATAGTTTTAAAAATGACCTGGAAACGGAACTGTTCTAGCTACCAACTTTCGGGTTGATAATTTGACCATCTAGTTTGAACAGATGGCCGTTTTGACAAGAAAATAAAAAATATTTAAAAATAAAAAATGGCCAAAAATCATTGGATGGGTCGATGGATCAACGGTTCGACCGCCCAAGTCAACGGGTCATTGACTAATTCAATGATTTTTGGCCAGGGACCGGGTTTGAGGTAAAATGGAACCAGTTGCCTGAAAGGTTCCTAGGCCGAATGGTCCGACCATCCAATCATGGGAGATACAACCGGTTGCTTGAACGGTTCGAAAACCATGGGAGATACAATAATAAACTAGGTTATATTTTTTAAAATAAATTAACTATAACTATATTATTATGAATAATAAACAACCACGTAGAACCAGTCTTGAACTGATTATTTAATTGGGATCAAATCATAGACCTCATTATATTGAAAACAATAGTCAAAGTAATACTAATTTATTTTTATGTTAATAAGTTAAACATTTTTAACTAATATTATCTTATTTATTATTTATCAAATTTACTATTTCAAATATGAAACATGATAAAAAATACAAGAAAGATAAAAAATCATTTATTTCATAAAATGTTTGATTTTGGACCTGAATCAATTTTGGACAAGTAAGAATGAGAATCAATCCAAGAATTAATCTAGACAAAATCTTGGAACCAAAACCTTTATAATTATGTTCAGTCAATTTAACTCCATCAAGATAGACCCAACCCATTGGTTTAACCCTAGTTTTTCTTAAATAAATTAAATAAATAATAAAATTCTATTGGGATGGGACTGGTATAGGCTATCTTGAACCAAACCCAACCCCGTTGACAACACTAAATATTGGGCTTAAGGGGAGAGAATAATTTGTTAGTAAATTATTTCTAAATAAATAAATAAATGTTTATGGAAATCTATCTCTTAATGTCACATCTCTTTTATTCTACCAATTTATTTAATTTTTTTAAATAAATAAATGTTTAGATAATAATAATAAAATAAATAAATGAATAAATAAAAGTTGAGATAAAGAATAGGAGAGAGAGAGAGAGAGTTTAGAAAGAAGAGGTATGACATTTTATTTATAGGATGCCATAATGCCAAGTAATTGTATGTGGCACTACTGCAATTTTTGAATGCCATTGAGTTAATTATATAAGGAGATTTATCTTATATGTGATATTGTTGTAACTTTTGAATATTATAGAGGCAATTATATAGGAATGTTTGTCTCATATGTGGCATTCTTATAATTTTCCAAACAAAGAAAGGTGAGAGAAAAGAGAGAATAAAGAAAAGAAGGGAGTGAGAAACACGTGCCAATAATATATGGAACAAAAAACATATAAGTGTCAACCTCACAATGTTGTTGTACACCCTCCCAATGCTTGAAGTATATAGATAGATATTGAAACATTCCCTAGTCGGGTACATAGGATAAAAACCTTCAATCCCGCAAGATTCATTTACATGTGATCTTATACATGTTTATTTATTATTATTTTTTTGAAAATCCAATTTTCCCTCCCTTCAGCAAGCTAGAGAAATATTCAAAAAAAAATATTTTTTTCAGGGTAAAAGACGAAAATTAAGAGAAAAAGAAAAAGAAGACTTGAAAAAATATTTCTAGCAGAATTAAGAGGTTTATGAATCACTTTTCTAGTGAGATGGATTCACTATTTTAAAAATATGAAGAATTAGCAAACTTTTTGATGATTCCATTAGACATAACACTAATTGGACTTAGACTTCCCCTTTCAGTTTTCTTTTTTTACTATAAGTCTGTTTCACTTGTTGGGGAGTTACGGATATTGGACATTGTAAAGGAAACTTGAGATCAAAATCCCACTGCCACAAGGATTGGGGAGTTACGGATATTGGACATTAAGTAATCTTGTGAAGCAAAAAAAAGGTTGAGTCATATTGGTAAAAACTCCGTCTATTATCCTGTTGAATTCATTTTCACACCAAGCAGTAGTGATGGCTACGGACACGTGATGACGGTTTGTAGATGTGAACCTCTCTCTCTTTCTCTCTCTCTCTCTCTATATATATATATAGAGGAAAGAGAGAGACTTTTGGGTTTTTCAAAGCCTCTTATTTTAATGCATGTTATTATTACATTTGAAAAAGACACTTAAGAGAGAGAGAGAGAGAGAGAGAGAGAGTTTAGAAAGAAAGAAGAGGTATGCCATTTTATTTATATGATGTCATAATCGTAAATAATTATATGTGGCACTACTATAATTTTTGAATGCCATTGACTCAATTATATAAGGAGATTTATCTTATATGTAGTATTGTTATAATTTTTGAATATTATAGAGGCAATTATATAGGAAGGTTTGTCTCATATGTGGCATTCTTATAATTTTCCAAGCAAAGAGATGTGAGAGAAAAGAGAGAATAAAGAAAAGAAGGGAGAGAGAGACACATGTCAATAATATAGAGAACAAAAAAAATAAAAATATATTATCGTATTTTTGTTTGTAGAAGCAAAAAAAAAATGGTTTTATTTAAAAAAATAATTTATGGAAGATCATTAATGAGATATATTATATGATTTAAAAAAAATTAAAACCGGAAATTAATTTAGAAACAAAAAACATATTTACAATCAAAACACATTTACCATGTTTCTGTTTTAAGAAACAACTAGCGGGGACCCATGCAATGCACAATATTTGTTAAGTTAAAGATAAAAAATAGAAACATGTAAGAGTATACAATTGTTTTATATAATAATTAATAATTATTTATATTTTATATATTATTTTTAATAATTTTTTACAATACAAAAATAACAATAATTAATTTTAGATAAGGTTGCTTATCAAATTTAGGGATGACAATTTCCCCATTTCCCTCGATCCCCGTGGGGATTTGCCCTGAATGGGGCAAGGATGGGGATGGTTCCCCCCCCTACGAGGATGGAGATGGGGAAACTTCCATCCCCGTTGGTGGGGACAGTACGGGGATGGGGAGAGCACTCCTTGCTTTGTATGGACCCTGATCCCGGCTAATATATATGTATATATATACACATACATGTATATGTTAATATTTTTAAAAATATGTTTGAATCTTTTCTAATAGGATTGCAAATATTAATTATTTTATTTTTATTTTTTAAATAAAATAAAAAATAAAAATATAATGGTTGACATTATAAAGAATCAGGTGGAGTGGGGATCCCCGTAGAGACGGGGATGGGGATGGGGACGTGGATGGGGATTTTCATGGGAATAGGGATGGGGAGAAACTCCTCGCCCCCACCTTGCCTCGTCGCTATTCCGAATCAAACTAATGAAACTAACCAACCCGATTTCTAGTATTTTCAATTGGCTTTGGTTCAACAATTTCCAAACCTGACTAGGTTTGATTAGTTTTGCTTTGGCCATTTGTAAATTGACTAAAATCGAACAACCTGACCATAGATATATATATTAATATTTTATATTTTAAATATATTTTTTAATATAGGAAAGTGGAAAAGTTCCAATATTTCTTAGGCTAAAATAGTTTGTATAATAAATTTAATTTAATTTTTTTAATAATGTCATTATAATTTTTTAAAATTTAAACTTAATTTTTAAATTTAATTTTTTAAGTTTAAATCTTTTGAACCGACCGACCAAACCAAAAATTGACCCAAACCAATATAATCTGAGTGACCAATCCCCCAACCTGATCAGGTCGATTTAGTCGATCAAATAACCTACAATTGAACCAAACCAACCCGTGGACAATAGTTTAATCTTCAATAATTATTTAAAATCTATAGCAAAAATACACAATAAATTAAATTTAAAAAGATAAATAACAGTATTTTAAACTCCAATAATTATTGAAAAATTTCTATTAAATAACAAAACAAAAAATAGATCTATACATAATTATTGAAAATATATTTATCACAAAAAACAATAAATAATTACTAAAATACAATAAATGTTAATTTTAGTATAGATAAATATATAATAAACAAAGATTAAGTTTTTAAAATTATTATTAATAAACAATGCTTTTTTTGAAAGCTATTTTCTAGAATTATTAATTGGTATAAATGAAATTAGTTATTTAGAATGAAATAATATCATTACTTAAATTTTAAAATATTAATTACTTGTTGAATTTAATAATCCATAAAATTATAGTACTATTAATTCATAATTTTGTTATTTAAAGTATTTAAAAGCTAGTTATGTTAAATATTTTGTTATTTAACTAAATATTTAAAATCTTAATCTATTTATTATAATTGAAAGTTATTCAATGACTATTTAAAATATATTATTAATTGACTTAAAATATTAATTTTAACTATTTAGAATATTAATTTTAATTTCATTTTATTGTTATATTTTTATTATTTGAATAACATTTAGATTGAATAATCTAGAAATTCATAATTTATATTGTTTTTACATAATTTCGTGATATTTTTGTAAAAATATATAATTATTAATAAAATGAATAATATTAAATTAATTATAATTATTTTGTCTTTTTAATAAATATTTTAAAGTTATTAAATAATTTTGTTAGAATATTTAAATTCTTAAATTTTTAAATTCAAACTTTCTTTAGATAGATGGAGATATAATGTAGGGGAGAAGATAAATAAGAATTAGAGATAATTTAGAAGATAAACTCTCTACTAAATTGATGATAGCTTAGGAGAAAGTTGGGGATAATGGGGGAGGTTGTTTAGGAAAAATTTTAGGATAATAGATTATTTTGGTTATTGTAACGTGTGGGAGAGAGAGAGAGAGATTTAGAAGATCCTTTTTTGGAAAAGTAAAGTTCTAATTGGTAGTTTCAAAAATGACATGAACTAAAAAATTAATAAAATTAAAAAATAAAATAAAATTTTTTAGTCAATTAAAATTGAAGAATACCTCCCTCCCTAAGTTGCTTCTTGAAAAGGGAAACCCTCGTATGATTGGTTAACAGTTTCTGAAATTTGACTCATGAGTCCAAAATATGATGCACCAAAGCCATGCAAAATTCCACATTGACTCTGAGTTGCATTTTCTGTGGGAAAGGTCGCAGCAGATTTTTTTTTTTCTTTGTTGTGGGTAAAAGGGCACATCCTTGAATTGAAAAGATCATATTGCAATAAAAGGCAAATACCCCCATGTTCTGAATTCTTTGGTAACCAGCAATGGTTTGTTTGTACTTTTGAAGATGAGTTTTCATTAGAGATCCTCCCCTAGAGGCTAGAGATAAGATAGTAGCCCATTCTATTTGGATATATTGGTTTATTCTCTATTGTTTGATCAAATGGTTTAGTATTTAATCCTTATCACTCTTATTATATTTAACTAAATTTCAGCACAAGAAATGGGTGGGTTTATGCATGCTTCAACTTCAATGGATTTTCGCATGAATGAAATGGTGTGCTCGAGAATAAAAACTTTTCCAAAGCCCTTACCTATTTATTATCTTTTTGATGAGAAAATTAGGATCCAAACCTATGTCAAGGAGAGGAGGGAATTGCATTGACTAACTTTACCAACCGATACATATCTCTCGTAATTTTTTGCAAGCTAAGCAAGAGAAAGTTTGGTTTGGGAAGAAATCTGAGGTCATCTTCCTCTTTAATTTTTTGCCCTCCCTATTCAGTTAACTGATGTATGAATGAACCATAACCAATTACAAGTACAAGTGGGCACGCCAATATTTTAGACGCATAGGGCAGGGGGAAGAGGAAAGAAGGTAAACAAAAAATAAAAGGAAAATGAATATGACAACGACGGCAATAACCTTGCACATACGATATAATTACTTAAATAGAATAGAATAGATGGTCAACAAAAACCTATATGCTCATATGATAGGGATTGGATCTGCTCCTCACACACACATCCTATCATGCGTTGGGAATATCTCTCGTACTTATTAATTATTATTCATGGAGGATGTTCCCAATGTATGATGGATGTGCCTGTGAGACGCCCATTTGTGAAGAATAGATCCCGTCACCATATGATAATACCCAATTACGTACCCATAATTTCATTATTGATTACTTTTTTTAGTTGTTACCTCTAGCATGCATCTTTCATGATGCCAACCACGTTGGGTTCTATTGGGAAAAGATAAAGCAATTTAAGATTTGCAGTGATACTTGGCAAAATAAATGGAGAGAGAGAGAGAGGTTAGAAAATAAGTAGATTAGGTTTTTTGATAGGAAAATAAGGTGTATTATTGAATAAGTAATACTCTTAATCTATGTTTGAAATTGAAAAGATTCAAAGCAAATTTTTAAGACAGCTGTAAGAATTTTCTCCAAACACACAGCTTTAAATATGTTAGTCGCCCATTTGAGCTTTTCAGATTTTCACCAAACACAGCTATTATTTTCATTAGGGCCCCGCTTGCAAAGTCTGAAACCGTGTCTTGAAAACCCTTCCCAAACACACACGAAGACTTGTAACTTGTAAGAGACTTAATTTAACCAGGGTTCTAATCTCGATCGGAACTGCTCACAGAGTGTTAGAATCCGAACTGTTTAATGGGGCCGAGTGGAGATTAGACCTGAATCGCTGAAAGACTCCAACAACCCAAAACAAACTGGGCCAATTCTTTATCCACCAGGAGAAAATCTAGGTCCAACTGTCCATGGTGCCAACTGGCTCACTGGTTGAGAGAGAGAAAGACTAGGTCAAGTCTTTAACAACTGGTCCGAAGTGGGTGTACTTGGAAAGGAAACAACTTCTGCATTTTGGCTATTTGGTATTTGATAATAACAATAAATATATGATAATTCAAGACCAATAAAAGTAGTTTTGAGTCGTTACAACTAAAAACATTATCACTGGTATGTATCCACCCTGCCGAATTCCATTCATGTAATCGACTAGGTCCACTTCTCATAACGGCGTACATCAGAAAATCACTTATAAGCATTTTTCTTTGTCAAAAATAAAATTAAAATGAAAACAACTAAACAGCAAGACTGGCGTTAGCTTTGGTTTGTTGAAACTACTACCACAATTATTGTTATTTGCTCAAAAAAGCTTTTAATACTGTAMCCCAGCCATACCTGGGAGAGAAGGAATGGGAAAAGAAAGAAAAGGATTTAAATTTAAAAGAATCCACGACATAATCAAGCATGTGGTTTTTTGTTTTTCAAACAAAAACAGTTGCCACACTACAAAATTAATAGGATAAATTACACCTAGGTATCTTATACTTTGGTGGTGGCAACAGACATGTACTTTAAACTTTCAATTGCAATACTTGACTACTCTCAACTTTTAAATATACACACTTGGGTTTATCGTTAGTTAAATATTATATAATGTCAAAAATACCCGTTTTGTGTATTTTTGACTTTTGAGATCATTCTACCAAGTAAAATCATCACCAGAGAATGTTATCGTTAAGAAATTTGAATATGTTATTTTCTGTCCGAGACGTTTGGTTATTTGAGAATGATCTCAAAAATAAATAAGAAGGGTATTTTTAGCATTATGTAATGTTTAATTGATGGAATACTAACATATGGAACTAAGTGTTTATTTTTGAGAGTTGAATGTACTCAAGTATTGCAATTAAAAGTTCAGGGTACTTACCTTTTACTACCCCCAAAGTACAGGATACCTATCTATAATTTACCCAAAATAATATGATTTTGTTGATATGGTGTTAGTGAATAAAACCTATTCAATGACCTCACTTAACAGCTTAAGCTTTTAGGTTGAATGGTTCTTTGAAATGGTATCAGAGCCATTTAGACCAAGTGGTCTAGTGTTCGATTCTCGTTACCCCCGTTATAATTAAATAAGTTTCAGCACAAGGCATGGGTGGGCCCGTGCTATCCACGCTTCAAGCCCAATGGGCTTTGAGACATGGCAATCGGTTTTATTTTGCATGCCTCTATCAATAGAATAAGGATTTGCTGGTAGAATGCACCTCATACCAACTTTGCATCACTTTCAAATGTGCATTGAGAACATCTCCCGTATTTCATTTTGTCATTCATGGGAAGATATTTCCCATACATTGTTGCAATGTGATGTGAGGTGGGTTCTGTGCAATGCGGATCTCCTACCCACACCAACCCATCAGACACTACAGATGCTCCCAATGTACAATTGTAGTGTCCCGTGGATAGGTGTGGGTAGGAGACCCGAGCTTGGCTCAATGGGGAGCATATCATTTTCCTGGCAATATTTTGAAGCCTTTCTTTGAAATCTTGAGGAGCATATCATTTTTCTAGCAATATTTTGTAGCTTAGGCTGTGTTTGGTTGCAATGCAAAACTATGGCTATAAAAATGATTTGAGTGTAAATTCTGACCTATTTTTGTTTCAAATTTTAGCTTATTTTGTTTGACTGCAGTGTGAATGAAGTAAATTAAGACATGAATCACAATTAAATAAAATCCAAAACAAAATTAAATGAGAATTTGCATTTTTTTCATTTGCACTCCCATGCATCTGTACTAGTGCAAAAAAAAATTGCATTGTAACCAAACACAACCTAAGGCTGAGTTTGGAAGGAGTACAAATACAAATATATAGTGCAAAACCTTGTATTTTGTATGTATTTGCACTGTACATATTTGCATTAGTACTCCTTCCAAACTCACCCTAAGGCTCAATTTGGAGGAATACAAATACAAATATGTACAATACAAATATATACATACAAAATACATAGTTTTGCAGTCTATGTTATTTATATTTGTACTCTTTCCAAATTGAGCCTTATCAACTTACCACACTTCTTTCCCATCATATATTTGTTAGCCATTTTACAAGGATTTATGCATCAAGCATATGCTTTTCTTTTTCTATTTCACATTTGCATTTACATCTAATATATATATTAAACGAAAGCTTTCATGTTATAGTTGCCACCATTCAGACTTCAGACACGTGTTTTTTTTTTTTTTCAAATTTAGACACATGACATTTTCTAAGAAGTTGATGTTAAAGCCTACAAACCACTACCACCATTCATACAAATGGCCTTCTCATTTTCTAAAAAGCTAGACACATGGCAAATTTTTAAGAAATTCTTGCTAAAACACATAACCCACTTCCAAACTACAATCCCCCACCATTCAAACACTTAGCCTTCTCATTTTTCTGGAAAGATAGACACGTGGCATTTTTTTGAAAAATTACTAGTAAAACCCACAACCCACTACCACGATATATGTTGCAATCAACTCATCCCCACGTTCATGTCAGATTCTAAGTCACGTCCGGAATTCTACATTCTCATTCAATGTATCACAATCTATCTATTTCAAACTCTAAATTCTACTCCAGTCTCCATAGTCTTTGCATACGATCTTCTCTAAATCTGTAATTTCTCAGAGCTTACAAGAAGTTCTATTCATTGGAATTTTTACTTGGATGTTTTCAACTTCAACCACTTAGGTTAGTTTTACATTTCATCTCACTTTATCTTAATACGTATAGAGTTTTGAGTTTCAATTTTATGTTAAATTTATTTTATCGCGTTGAACTCGGTTTTCTCAATATTTTGTCTCATGAATCCTATCTCATGAAAAAATATATGTCAAAACATTTATATAATTTCAAAACATTTATTCCAACGAATTCATCAGCACCTCCTGCATCAAAACTGTAATCGAGAAATTTATGTGTGACCCACTGGTGGCTAGGAGGGGCGTAGCAAGTAGCAATAGTCGGCTCTATTTAAATTTAGCCCAAATCGTTAACCTGAGAAAACAGGGCCCTATAAGAAGAAAACCATACGTTTTTGTTTTTACTATTGGCGACCAACGACTGCTATAATAATGTATATGAGATCTCCGACCATCGGTGATCAGTTATGAGTTGCCGCCAGTGGCCGAGAGGGTCATATGAAGGTAGAATACGGTGGCCCGGTTTACTGTTATTGCAAATCCATGCCTGAGAAGAAGGTAGAATTCGAGCCTTTTTTTAATACAGACGAATATTGGTTGTTCTTTAACGTTAGATGAGATTGCCGGCCACGAGCAATCACTTATGGGTGGTCGCCGATGGCCGGGAAGTTCATAAGACCAGTGTATAGGAAGCTAGATACGGGGTGTTTTCTTTTCTTTTTTTTTTTTTTAAATACAGGCGACCACTGTCTCTTCTTTAAGGTTAGATGAGATCGCCGACCACCGAAAATCATTCATGGGTGGCCTCTGGTGGCAAGGAAGGTCATACCATCGCTGTTGATGACGCCACCGGTGGTCGAGTTTTGCACGAACCGTTGCCTGAGAAGACAACATTTCGACTGAGAATACTGGGTCCCACTACTTCTTTTGTACACATTAATTAATAACCAATATTTATAAATAGTAATTACTAATATTAATAATAACCATTAATGATTATTCATAAATAAAAAATAATAACTAACAAATAGAAGAAATAATAATTATACTCAGTTGGAAATCAATTTGCTTTACAAAAATAATCATTATTAATAAGAACAATAATAACAACAATAAAAATCACTAATTAAGAATAATAGTATTCTTTAAATAATTAATTAAGTCAATATTTTAAAAGGAATAATCTTAAATAAATATTTCATTGATTACTAAAATAGTTAATAATATTATTAAATAATAAAAAAGATCAATTAATTACTAAAATAGATTAAAAATTTGTAAATGTGCTTAAGCTATTAAAAATTTATTAAATAATGAATTAGCTTAAAATGATTAAAAATTAATAAATGAATTATGAATGAAAACAATAAAAAATTAAATAAAAATGACTAAACAATTAATACAAATGTTGGAAATCAAACTTGAGTGAATTTTCCCATACTTAGTATGGGGACATTCACTAGCTAAATCTTTGTAATTCAATTTCTTAATTCAAATATAAATACAATTATTAAATAAATAGTGAAACTCAAATAAAATAATATTACTGTAATAAACTAAAAAAAATGTAAAAATCAAAATGATACATACATGTGACTGCCCCGTAACAGGGTCAAACGCTAGATAAAATATGGTAAGTCTCTTAAATCAAATAAAACTCTATCAAAAAATCAAATGAAAAACCTAACCTAAAATTTTAATATAAATGATTTAAAAAATTGAAAATTGAAAATAATTCATATTAATGGCCCTGTGCTAACATGCCTAGTTAAATAGATGAAAGGAGGCCAAGAGTCTTCTCACCTCAATGCTCACATGGACTCCTCTCATTTCTTATACACGTGGCTACTTAATTAAAAAAATATTAAAATTATAAGAAGTTATAATAAAACCCTTGTAAGCCTTAATCCCTCTCTCTCCACACACTCAAACACAAACAATAGTTAATGCTTTTTACATCTTCCATCCCCCATTAAATAATTCCTTTTTTCTTCTCTTGTCCCCTTTTGACACTCTCTCATAATGGTTGTATTTGCCTATTTGGTACCATTACTTTTAATTTTTTATTGTAAACCTTATGTTTCAACTATATGGTTTTGTATTTGTACTCTTTTCAAACTGAGTCAAATAATTTTAGGTTGATAAATACAAATGAAAGAAATTATTAGACTTCTCCCCTTATGCAAACAGTGTTAGTTTGGCATTTCTAAACAGCCTATCAATTTGTATTAATCAACCCAAAATGTTTAGGTAGAAACAATTGTGATACAAAACATAAGTTGTGGAACTTGTGGTGTAAAATAAATCGATTGGATTGGGTTAAGGACCAATCTTAAACATGGACCCCGGCTTACAACTAAACTAATGTCAAAATCCAAAATTTTCAACCCCACTTTAACCAAATTTCTAACCCATGCATTTCATGGAACACTTTGAAAATGGGAAATAAGAGATAGAAATAGAAAGGTGAGATGTGGATGAGAAAAAAATCCTGCAAACAGTATATATGAGAAATCACATCTTGTGTACCCTTTGTACAGAAAATTGTCTGTACCAGACCAATAACAATTGCTACACGATTTAAAAAAAAAAAAAAAAAAAGAAAAACAGGCTGGTGTGTTAAATCGCTATTGGTACATAAAATTTCCTAACATCAACCGAATTATTATTAGCGGGCGATGTGAGGGTGTCCACGTGAATGACGCTCAACACGTTTTCCCTTCATTTTATCTAAGCCAACACGTTTTACCTTCGTGAAGTATGACAAGTTTAGCTTGGTCCATGTTTTTCATTTTAGTCTCTTTCTATTGGCTTTGGGTGGCTGATAAAAGAAATTTTAGCTCTAAGTGTCAGACTAACAGTTTAATCGTGTTTAATTGCCCCAGTCGAAAAAAGAAAGGAAATAGAATGGCAAAATAGGCTTATTGGGGCATTTTTTCGATCATAATCAGGTACGTATAACGTTATAATTGTTGGGAAATGGAGTCACTGAAATTTGGAGGAAAAGCTCTGGGGCGTATTTGAAGATATTATCTTTATAATGTTATTTATCCTCACTTAATTTCACTAAATTTGTTGTTGGATTATAGACAAATTTATTCCCAGGATACAATAGAGATTTGAGCGGGAATTTGCAACTAGCAAAATTGAAGAGTCTCCAAAAAAACCTTCTATGAAACAGTAGCATATTGGACTGAGAGAAAGACAAAGTGGTTTTCAAAATTGTGTGTGCAAATGCTTGATTCATGCTCCTTAAATAATTTTTGAAGAGTTATAGAGCTAGTTAACAGTTAATGACAGTCGACTTTGAATGGTGCCTCTTGATCACACCTGATCAAATCATGGTCATTGGTCACATCAATGGTTAGCCTTGCATCAAAAGTCAAAGCTGCCATTCGCAATGCACCTCTAACCTCTAAAGTGCCTCATTGCGAAAGTTATTTTTCAAGACATGTGTGCAAGTGTATTTTTTCATGTAATTGACCAATCAAACCCCATTGGATTTAATCTCTAATGAAAAGCCCGTAGGCTGAATCATCTCATTGCATCTTTCAATAGTATAGGTATTAGAAAATCAGGTGGGGTAGACTAAGTCTTTGGCCTAGACAAAGAACAAGCCTTTTTTGCAATCGAATGAGCCACACAATTACTTGTACGATAGACAAATGAGGTAGAAAAGTAAGAGAACATTCGCAAAAGACTCCTACACTTGGCCATCAAGTGGTGAATGCGCCAGGGAACCACAAAGGAGGGGTTCAACAGGAGAGAGACTATCTTTTGTGCATCTCCTTCTAGAACAATGGAAGAGATTTGTAATTCAATGGCCAGCTTGATGCCCTCAAGGAAAGCTAGAGCTTCGATTTGTTCTGAGGTACTACGTTCATTGTTTATGACTCTAGCCATGTACAGATTTCCTACTGAGTCTCTGATAATAATTCCAATACCATAATAAAGTGAACCCATGGCTCCATCAACATTCACTTTTAATACATTGGGGGGAGGGGGGGAGCCATGACCTAGGGTGGGGCATGAGGAGAGAAGGGATCTCTTCTTGGTCCATGCACTGTGAATTCCAGATTTCTTCATAGTGCGTTGTTGCTTCTTGTAAGACTAGAATGGGGTTAAACTTTTTACCCTCAAAAACCATTTTATTGCGAGCTTTCCAGGTATACCATAATACCAAGGACCCCAGAAGGAATTTGTTAACCCCTGGAAGTGGGTAATTGTTGTTTGTAATCCACCAAGTTGCTAACCAATCATTGACTTCATGCTAGGAGTTAACATCAATCAACTGGACTTTGAGACCAAACCAAACTGCTTTCATGGCAGGGCAGTAAAAGAATCTATGTGACATTGTTTCATTAGCTTCCATACACATACAACAAGTCGAGTTTACTCCCTAACATTACTTTGCAAGGGTTGCGCCAAGAGGTAAGGTGTTCTTAATACAACGCCACAAAAAAACATGAACCCGTGGTGGGAACTTCTTGTACTTCCAAAATACCTTCCAGCTTACCTCAGGGAAGGCTTCGGTTTAGGAAGAAGTGCCTAGATCCTCTGAGGATAGAAGTTTATAAGCCGAAGCAGTTGTAAAAATCCCAGAAGGAGTGCAAATCCAAACCAGTCTATCCGAGATGAGCTCATGACCTTGTGATAATGGAGTTTGAAGAAATGAATGTATAACTTCAGTTTTAAATAGGTTTCCAACAAGGTCAAAATGCCATGTGCCAGTAAGAGGATTGATAAGCTTAGCAACCTTTAAACTTTCACCTTAACATTGTTCACCATGTGACCACAATTCAATGGGGGAAAAGTCCAAGGGTCCAAAAGGACATGGGTATCCCACCCTGAGTTGATTAAAAACATCCTAACTCCTTTCAATAGAGAGGTCGACATCTAAGAAGAGTGTTCCAAATGATTGATTTACTTGGACTGTTCTTTGCACCCCAGAAGGATCCTTGTGATAGATATTTTGCTCGTAGGACTTTACTCCAAAGACTTTTTGTTTCCTTAAGGAAACGCCATCCAAACATTTGTTTGTAATCTCCATACTTTTAAAACCCAACCCCCCAATGCATTTAGCTTTTGTAAATTCACTCCATGCTTTTAGATAGACATGATTCTTATTCTGATCAAAGCCCTACCAGAAGTCACGAATCATTTTGGTGATTTTCTCCAAAATGTTTGTTGGGAACTGCAGAGAGTGTTGATTTAATCATGATTTCTCTTCCCGTGTGAGAGGCAGCGAATTTTCCACCCTTTTCATTTTGCACTTATTATGTCGATAAGAAAATGCCAAGACTCTACCTTCTTATGCTTCATGAGGAGTGGGCTTCCGAGATATTTCCCATTGCGTTGCATGTGTGCCACACCGATCTGATCTGCCAACATCTCTCTTTGATGGCGGTGAACATTTTTACTAAAGTGGACTGAGGACTTCTCAAAATTGACCTCCTCTCCAGACCAGCTGCAATATTTCTCAAGTGTCTCTTTAACTTGAGATTGCTTCTTCCGAATTTAATTCCATGAAGATCCCCCACAAGAAGCTGTTTATCAGGCATTCTCGACAAAACATCAGTACACAAAATGAAGAGGTACTGAGAGAGAGGGGACAACCTTGACGTAGGCCCCTCTCTGGGGTAAACCTCTCACTCTTTTCCCCATTTAGTAAAATGCTAAAATTTGATGAAGCAATACAACACATTATTAGCTTACAGAAATGGGGAGATAAGCCTCTTCTCTTCAAACACCACTCTAGGAAAGACCACTCGATCTTGTCATAGGCTTTGGCTAGGTCAAGCTTTAAAATGAATCCCCCATGCTTCCCTTGCATATGATTGAGAGTGTGAATTACCTCTGAAGTAATAATTCTGTTATCGTGAATTTGATGTCCTGGGGTGAAGGCACTTTGGTAAGGGTTAACATTGTGTCAAAGTATGGCTTTAAACGATTAACTATAATCTTGACCACCACTTTGTAAATTACATTAGTGAGTCCGATGGGGCGTAGATCCTTCACTATTTGGAGGTTATCTTTCTTCGGGATCAGGACAATAAGAGTGTTGTTGACTTCTGTAACAGTCTCTATCTCATTCCAACTTCTCTGAAAGAAAATAACTGGTAATCCATCCGACCCTAGGGCCTTAAGAGGTCCAATACTGAAAAGTGCATCCGTAACTTCCTCAAGGGAGGGTTCCTTGAACACTACTTATCATACTAGGTATGACATCATCTTGGATCTGCGGGAGAGTTGGGTGGGAAGATTTGTAGAGATGCTCATAGAACTCCCTCACAGTGGCAGCAATTTCCTCTTTATCTGTTGTCCATGGCCTTGTTCTATTTTTTAGCCACTGAATGCTATTTCTTCTTCTCCTATTGGAGGCAAAGATGTGAAAAAAAGAAATATTTCTATCCCCTTCTTGGAGCCAGGTGACCCGGGATCTCTGCTTCCAATACAATACCTCTACTTCTAACAGGTGGTTAAGTTCAGCTCTCAGAGACAACTCTTGCATCTTTGTGGGAGAATCAAAACTTCTATTTTGAATTGCCCATAACTTCTCTTCAATGTCGTGGATTCGTTGGCGAAAGTTGCCTCGAATTTGCCTCCCCCATTGTGTTATGTGGATTTTACAAGTCATACACTTTTGTAACAAGGATCCCCTCTCTTGCTTCCAGGATGAATCAACTTTGCTGTTAAAACTGGGTTCCCGAGTCCAGATAACTTCAAATCTTGGGCTGCCCACATAATTGGTCCTATTTGAACTTGTGTATAAAACAATTGGCAGATGATCACTTCCAGCTGATGTCCAATGTTGCACATAAGAATTTGGGTATTTTTCTAACCATTGGGGGCAACATAATGCACGGTCCAACATTTCCATTATCAAGTCTGAACTATCACAGCCATTTGACCAAGTGAAGGGAGGGCCATGGAAACCAATATCAATTAGTCCACAAGAATGAATAAAATCTTTGAATAGTTGCATTTGATTTCTATCAGCTCTCTGCCCTCCAAACTTTTCACCTTTATGGGCTATGGCATTTAGGTATCCAATCATGAACCAAGGATTGTGGATAGACCTGCTAAGCTCTTGTAAATGGTTCCAAACAGAGCATCTAAGATCCTTAGTAGGACTCTCATAAACTCCAAGCATCTCCCAGTTGAAGTGAGGTGGGAAATTTGAGATTGAAGCATGAATATAATTTGAGTTGCCTGAGTTATTAGAAAGAGTAGTATGTCGTTTCCAACCTAACCAGAGTCCCCCTGATTGACCCTTAGATGCCACATAAAAGTAATTAAAATCATATAGAGTGCTTAAGATTTTCTTAGACTTACTTTCATTACATTTACTTTCACTCAAAAAGAATAAATCTGGTTTAGCTCTATGGAGGAGATATTTAAAATAGCGAACTGCCGATCGACTCCCCCCCCCCCCCCGACAATTCCAAGCGAGGACAATCATGAATCTTGTGGTGGCATTTTACGGCCTGCCACCTTGGCCATTTCAGATAAAGAACTAGTGCCCATGCTCATTTGTTGGTCGAGAGTTTTGAGTTGCGCCTTCTTCTTCAAACGTAAATGGGCAATTGTGGTTCCTGTAATCAAGGATTTTGTTATTTCCATGTTGGGCTCCAAATTTGGTTCATGTTTCCTCTTTCGGCCCACTACAGAATCTTGTAATTGCGGATTTGAACTTGTGGGGTCCACTGGAGGCATAAGAATATTTAAGGCAAATTCTCCTCCTTCATTATCAATTAGCATGTCTATATTTGTCCCTTATGTGCCTCCATCGAAGTCGGCATCTTCAGATTCTGAGAGGATCACACCCTTGTCATTTGAATTCACAAAACGGTCTATTAAGAGCTTCCCCCCCCCCCCTCTCCAAGGCAAGATTTTCTCCCTGAATTTCGGATGATGAGCTGTCTAGATTGGTCTCCTCTGCCACGTCATCTTCATCTAAAGTTCTGTCGCAGGAGTCCGGTTGCTTGCTTTGAAGCGCTCTATTGTTTGGGTTCCCTTAACGATTCAATCCTAGCTTCTCTTGGTTTCTTCGTTGTTTTACCCAAAGATCATCAGTATAGTGAGGCTGAAGCAGAGCATGTAATCTTCTCTTGGCTTCTTCAGTCTTACAGGTGTCAAGAGCATCATGCACCTTTGCTTTAAATTCACACATGTCAATAACTAAGGGACTATAGATGCTCATGGAAACTTTGATTCGAATGAACTTACTCCAACTTTTCTCTGCACCGATTCTTGGCTCATAAGGTTTTCCAATCATCTCCGCTAGTTCCATCCCTACCTGGAGTATGAGGTGTTCCATCGGTAGACCTCCTATGTGAACCCAAAGATCAATTCTATTAAGGAAGTAAGACGAGGGAACTCTGTTTGGCAAGTACTTTTCCATTATAATGAGATCATGTTGTGAAGTTGGTGTGAGGAGCAAATTCAGACTCCATTCATGAAACCATACCGAAATTTAAAAAAAAAAAAAAATCATTGACGTTCAAAGTACAATCTCTCTTTGCTAAAAAGGGACACTTTGTTATGAGATCTTTTCACTCCGGTAGGAATTGGACTTGTTCATGGGCCGGGCTCGGGCCAGGCTTTTATTCTGTATTAATAGAATTTTCTAAGGCTTGAGCCCGAGCCCGGCCCGACCATCGGGCCTATAACTTGGGTCCGAGCCCGGCCCTCATAAAAAGCACGAAGCCCGGGTCTGGGCCTGAGCCCGAAATTTAGTCCATACTGTTAGCGGCTGGATAGAGAGAGAGAGAGAGATTATAAAGAAAAAAATAAAAATGTATATATTAAATTATAAATATATATTTTCATAAATATTATATTATTTATATATTTTATATAACCTATATAATACATATTATATATTTTATAAAATATATAATGCTGAGTCAGGCCGGGCCGAGCTCAAACCGGGCTTTTTAGAAAAATCCCAAGCCCGGCCCGAAACATAGTCAGGCTTACTGTGTTAGGCCCGCGGGCCTAATTATATGACCAAGCCCAACCGGGGTGCGGGCCGGGCCATCGGGCTACCTGGCCCATGAACAGGTCTAGTAGGAATGGGGGTGGGTTGGGTTAACGGCAAGGATCTTTTCTCTATCCCCACCTTATTTTTTAAATAATTTTCATTCCTAACCTTGTTCCTTAACGGGGAGAAAAATGAATCTCTATTTTCAATGTCCTCCCCAATGAAGACGAATTTCCCATTGGGGACCATAATTCTAAATTTTTTTATTTTTAATTAAAATTTGCTTTGGAAAAAATGATTTATTAAAAAGAAAAGAAAATTTTCATTAATCTAAATTTATTTAACACTTAACTAATATCTATTCTGTTGAAATGAATATGAATTTATTTAATAACAAATATACATATAATATTTAAAAATGTTTAATATGTGTGTATTAAGGTCTCTACCCCCTCCTAACCATGACTAATATAAATTTATACATTTTTTTATATTTCTATGTCCATAAAAATTATTCTTATTTGTCACACTTATTATGGTTCATCAATATAGAGAATTAATATAGAGGTATGTCTAAATGTTTTCTACATAATTTATATATTTCTTGTATACTTGTGTTTTTATCTTTTTAAAATTTTCTTATTTAATTATACCTCCAAACAGGAAAATAATTTCACTTTTGAGTTAGTTTTGAATTCTGTACTTTATTATATCATCAATAGAAAGTTAAAAACAATTCTTGCTTAGTCTATTTTTTAATATGATTAATATAAAATAGAGATGTGTCCAAATGTTTTCTATAGGAAAATAATTTCATTTTTGGGTTGGTTAATATATTGTATTTTATTTCCAAAATCAATAGAGTAACTATTATTTATCAGATTTATTTTTCTTTAATATGATTAAAAAATATTAGATATGTGCATAAATTTTATTTACAAAATTTTGTATTATTATATAATACTTTTGTATTTTTATATTTTTATATTTTTCTATTTCTATTTAATTATGATATCAATGGTTGACACATTTGGCTCAAAATGTCGAATTGTTGAGCGCCACCACAAAAAATATTTTTATTTTTGAATTAATTTAAAATTTATATTCCATTCCTATATCAATAAGAATAATTATTATTTATCACACCTATTTTTCTTTAATATGATTAATATATTTGTTAAAACACTAGAGATGTGCCCAATTTTCTATATTTGTTATTTATTTATATTTTAAAAAAATTTATTTGATTATGATATCATGGATTATCCCAATTGAGCTTGATGGTTGAATTGCTTACCACCATGGTGGAAAAGTGGGTTCTATTTTTGTGTAAATTAAAAAAAAACATGTATTTTATATCATTAAAAGTATCGAATGTAAATCTAATTGATAGAATTTATTTGTTTTTATTTTGTGAAAATAATATCTCAAATATAAGATTCAATAAAAGAATGAGAGTTAATACCCTAAGATAAGACTTAATGAGAGGAAATTAACATGAGGAGAAATGAAATAGTTCAAATTACATTTTTTGTTCTCACATATAAAGAGGGACCAAAATCAAAAAAAGGGGTATTGTAGTCAAGAATAGGATTCAATGAATATTAATGAGAGTTATGTTTTGAATATGGGACTTATGAGAGATTTGAATTAAGAGAAAAGTGATTTTTTAAATTACATTTTGTTCCTCAAAATTAGACAAGAACCAAATTAAAATATTAGGACAATTTAGTCAAACAAAAGTTCCACACCATTATTCACACTTTTAATAATGGTATAGATAGTCATTAAATAAAAAAAAATGCTTGTCTTTTAATTATTGAACAATTTTTCCTTTTACTTGTTTTCCAATTGAAGGGTTTGACTATGATATGGAAACATATGATATCTGAAAAACAACTGACCAATAAACTGGAATCATAGAAGTAATAGCAAATAAGGTACTATTTAGGGCAAATTTCTTAAACTACCCTTATTGTTTAGTTAATTGATTAACAATACCCGTACTGTTTCTTAAAGTACCCCTAATGTTTTTGACAATTGTCTAAAACCTTCCATACCGTTAACTTTTCGTCATGTGTGATGTCACATGGCTGATATATTTTTAAAAATTCCTAAAATACCCTTTTACTTGTGCTTGGAATTTAGATGGTTCTCTTCTATCCGTCTATATCAGATAGATAAAGTTCTCAAAGCATATCCAAATAGTTGAAAGATTTCTTGGGTCATATCTGGTTCGATTTAAGCAAGGTGTCGGGGACAGTGATGGTTATCCAGGAAGAAGAGTGACGAGTTAACTCATCTTCTTATACAAAAGAAGTAGAAAAAAGAGATCTGAATCAATAAGGTTATGTTTGGTTTGGAAAATGTAGGGGAAGGAAGGAAAACATAAGTGATGAGGGCAGATTTGGCCCTCCAGTGAAATTGCGACATGTGGCACCTTGTGACAACTAGGCGACACCCAGGCAACAACTTACCAAGTTGGTGTCCTACCGGGGCACCGGCCTGGCCGGCCTCGTGTGCGGCCTGCACGCGGTCTGTGCACCGCCTGGTGCGCGGCCTGCGCGCTGCCTGCACGCGGTCTACGCACTGCCTGGCGCGGCCTGCGCAACCTGGCCGACCTGGCAACCCATAAGATGCCCACCGATGGACTATAACGGCATACATACCCCACAAGCTCGGTAGCTCACCAAGGAGCTCGCCAAGGAGCTCGGTATCTCACCAAGGAGTTCGCCAAGGAGCTCGGTAGCTCACCAAAGAGCTCGCCAAGGAGCTAGGCAGCTCCAGGGAGCTCGCCACCAAGGAGCCAGGCAGCTTGGCATAGCCCAAGGAGCTCGGCATAGCTCCCCCGGGCAGCTCGCAACTTGTAGGGTAGCTCGGTACAGAAGAGTAGTTTGGCATATCGCAGGAAGATCTCCTGCCTGACAACCTGGCCCAGACACCGACCCGCCAACTGACACAGGTGCCGACCTGACAACCTAGCCCAGGCGCCGGCCTGGCCGCTTGGCACAAGTGCCAGCCTGACAACCTCAATGAGTTCACCACTGTACCCCGGTTCTGACGGGATATGACGTCTTACCATTTGAAGGCTTTTCACCCACCTAACCCGCGAGGACACCACTATATAAGGACTCCGACCCCCAAAGCCAAAGATGGGATGAAAAAGGATGGTAACCTCTGCTCTCTAGCTCTCTCATTT
>NW_010729092.1:3816421-3832749 GCF_000365185.1 Nelumbo nucifera | reverse complement strand
AGGGCAGTCGGGTTGCGCTGCACCAGGGAGCTCCACCATCCTTTGAGTTGCAGGCCGCCTAGGAGCAGGTCAAATGACGAGTCCACCAAGGTAGCTCACCATCAGGGAGCGCGACATAGCTCTCCCCCAGGCAGTTCGCCATCAGGAAGCTCGACATAGCTCGGGCAGCTCGGCATAGCTCTCCCCCGGGCAGTTCGCCACCAAGGAGCTCGTCTCCAGGGAGTTCGCCACCAAGTAGCTTTCCACCAGGGAGCTCGCCACCAGGGAGTTCGCCACCAAGTAGCTCGTCACCAAGTAGCTCTCCACCAGGGAGCTCGCCACTAGGCAGTTCTCTACGAGGGAGTTCGCCACCAAGTAGCTCATCACCAAGCCACTTCACCACCAGGTCAAATAACGAGGTACTTARCCAAAAAAATTTATACATCACAAAGATTGGTACGTGACTAGAAACGGTTACATCAATAAGGAAACCCTTACAATTCTTGTATTAGTTTTCCTATCTTTCCCTTCATTTTCTTACATTTTCCACCGAGAGTTTTGATTTGGAGAATAAGACAAGAACAATGCAAAAGCAGATGATGCAAAGTAGGCTGGGATTAGTGTGGAAGCCCGTATGTTTAGGGAGATGATTGAGTGACAAAGGAAACCTGCTTTAGTTGCTTCTCAAGTAGAGGTTTTAGTTACAAAAGACTGAGATTAGCGCACCATTTCTCAATAGAGGGTATTAAATTATTAATCTTTTTCAAGGGTGAGGTGAGGCGTGAGGGTATTTTAAGAGACGGGTGTAAAAAAGATTTTCAAGTGCTTATTATTGAACCCGCTTACGAACAACTTCGTGACCACCTCATCCAAACCCCTCGTGGCCAAGTGGGAACGAGAAAAAACTGCAATCCATGCATTCGGCTCGTATTGTGACGGGATCTGTTCCATACAAATGGGTGCCTCACAGGCATATTCTTGAGAATATTTCCCATAAATAATAATTAATAAATACGGGAGATGTTCCGAATGCATAATAGGATGTGCGTCTAAAACACACGTGAGGCGCCAGGTGTGAGGAGCATATCTCTCGTCGGTGTTTAGATTAAACTCGATCTAAACCATAAACCCAGAAACTCATCAACAATGTCTCCGAAATTTGTTCATACATTTCTGCACCAAATCTGGCCTATTGGCATTCAAGGCCATTGACTCTATGTTCACAGACCACAGTCACCGATTACCTCTAAGTTAACTCCCTAAAAGATAAAAGTAAAGCATTTCGACAAACATCTTTGGAGCATGAAATCACTGACCTACACTTGGACTTCGATCTCACGACGTCGTGTCTCTCCTAAACCGCAACACATACACACCACCAGAACCTGGCACCTACGTTTAAACAAAACTACCTTGGACGAACTAGGCAGTTGCAGACCTTGTCTACACAACTGCCACCAACGTGTCCGAACAAAGTTTGCAGAGGTCTTGAAGGACCAACGCGTGGCACTTTGCTTTGAACGTGTCTACCCGAAAGACGGGCGAAAGACCTTCTGCTACTTCAACCGATATATAAGATGTGCGAGAGATAGGTCTAATCTCCGTTCAACCGCAACTCCCAAATGCGATAAGAAAAACAAATATAGTTTGTCCGAACCCCAACACAAATCGAAAATGCAGTCCATGAAAGAAGCCGCCTCAAACGTCGCTGCATCGGCCAAGTCCGGGATGGAGAAAACCAAGGCGACCGTGCAAGAAAAGGTAATTAATGGTTCCTTTCATTATGTTTTCTGCTTTCAACGTCGCAAGAGTCATGGACCTTTTTGACAGGTGGATAAGATGGCCGCTCATAGTGCCGCTGAGAAGGAAATGGCGAAGCAGCGTAAGGAGGAGAGGATCAATCAGGCAGAACTCAAGAAACAGGAGATCCGCCAACAGAATGCTGCAGCAAAACATACAGGCAGTGGAGTTGCCGGTCACCCAACCGGGCTTTACGCGGGCTCTACACACACTGTGAACCCCCATGGGCAGGTACTCTAAGGTACTGTTGGGACGTCGTACCCAATCGGAAGCCGGAAGCAACGCGAGATTGGGCGGTGACACTCATACTTAGAAACGGCAACGGTGGGGCTTGAAGTTAGAAAGGGTGGTTACTGGTTAGTCGCAATGGTCTCTCTACTGTAAATTAACGAATTTACTTGGTATCAATGTATCATTAGTATTATCTGACAAAAAAAAAATGTATCATTAGTTTGTGTTGTATTCGGTGTCCCTTGTTTCTTCCTCTGTTATTTGGGAGTGAAAGCTAGTGATATGCTGTCGTTGTCTGTGTATTTGTAAGCTAGAATTAATTCACCGTTATATTTGAAGTTCTCTCTCGTTAATTAATTATAAGAGAAATTGCTCAAGAGGTATATAAATTGATCTGTATCCTATATCAATATTCTAATTAGTCAAGATTCTAATTTGACGTCAATTATCGTGTTTAATATTTATCTTATTCCGAAAATCGAATTAGGTCCAACGTTAATTTTATAATTTACATACCGGAAAGGTTAGTACGTAGTTCAATGGGTATCTCGTAGGGCTTTCTTAAAAAAAAAAAAAAAAAAAAAAAGGAATCTCACTATCTCTTAGGATGGTCTCATTTCACTTGTTGATTGGGCTGACCTACTGGGTCGGTCTGGGCCTTATGCTACTTCATCCGCAATGGGAAGAGGTGCCCAAAGCCCATCCATCGACGTGTAGGGTTGAATATGGGTTCAGGGTCCTTTGATGGGCTTACATGACGGATACAATATGGGCTGATAAGTGATAACCCATTAGGTGGGTGGATTCTGTGTTGCATACCCAATGACTAATGACTAAGAGACGAAGGCAAGGCACAAGCAGAGAACTTTTGTTCTGTTTGTTTGTTTGTTTATTTGTTTTTTTTTTTTTCTTTTTTAATTATTACCAAGAGAAGAGAACGTTGGCTGCCCACGCCACGCCTATGCTGCCTACAGAACTCTCTCCACGTGATAGGTTATAGAAAATAGAGTCATTGATTTCAGCATTGTAACTGTTAGATGAAATTCGTATCAGGCAGGGACTGGGAGGCCCTGTGGAGGGCAGAGGCTGTGGAACGTAGATAGCCAAATATTTTCCTGTTAGGCTTAATTTCTTTGTCCAAAGCGAACAGTAATACTTGTTATATGAGGTTCAGTAAAGTGGGGATGTGATAGAAGGTAGCTGGTTTGGACTGGGTAGGCAGTGGGATGATGGGTTTCATTGTTCGGTCCTCTCTCTCTCTCAAGATATTGAGTTTCTGGAAGTCTGTTCTCTTCGCTGTCTATTGATGGATATGGTGAAAAGGGTAGAAGAATCTCTGACGGTGACTGGAGAAGTAGTTGGATCGGGTTTGTGCCGGATATTGTGTTGGTCGGTACTTGGTAATGCGCCCAAAATTTGATGATCTTGATAGATCATCTTCTGGCCACAGCCTGTGCGGTGGTGAGCATTGCACTCAGCTGTTGATTTCTACGAGTGTTCTACGTATTATTTATGCAGCAGCCAGCTGGTTATCGGACTATCTCTTTTAGTTCGTTCCAGTTCTCTCAAACAGTTATTTATTTATTTATTTTTTCTATTCTCATTATTTAATTTCTTTTAACAAAATTTCTTGTTTATTTATTATAAAAGGTAAAAATATAAAACTATGAAAAAGAAAGCCACGGGCCATAACTAGCTGCTAGACTGAAATACTATGAAATGACAGTTCCAAATAGAATAGAACTCAGCTGTTGCCACTCCACCCTGGTAACTTGGTAAGGCTTTTAGGACCTTGATCCATGAACAAGATGTTCAGTGTGGAAGCAAGCTAAGGCCTAAGGGGTCCCAATTCCCAAATCCCTGATTGAATGCATCAAAGGTCAAGGACCAACTACTTATATACCTCATCCAAATGGATTATGGCTTCTCCTTTAACCTTATAAATTGGCTCAAATTTAAGAGTATATATGGCGTAGGCGCAGACCAAAATCTCATTGTTACAGAATGAGATTTAGTGCTAAAGGGTTTCTTTGCTTTTTCGAATCACCACACATTGTTAGAGGGTGAACCTCATTGTTTAAATGCAGTGTTTTAAATTGGAATCGGAACCGGAACCGGATTGACGACCAGTTTCTGGGTCAGTGGTTCAAAAGTCTGGTCCAAACAGATCGGCCCATTATAATTTAAGAAATTTAAAAATAAAAATAATTGAAATAAAAAGTATCCACAAATCGTTGTCTGCGTCAAACTGGTCAATATCCGCATCAGCAAGTTGTTGATCAAGGCAACAATTTTTGGGCAAAAAGCGGTTTGGGATAAAAACAGACCATTTTCAGGCCAAACTGTTTGACCGTGGAGCTATGTAAACAGCACAGGATGTTGATTGTAGATATATAGCAAAAGATTTTTTTTCCACTGTAGGACTAGGAACTACACTTCACCGTATCGGAACCATGCCCAACAAGATAACAACAACCTAACAAGGCTGGAACTATATACAGGCCACCTTCAGTATCTAAATGAATGATCAGTATTAAGCAGTTAGAGTGAGTTTTAAGTGTACATGCAGTCTCCAATAAATAAGCCTAAAATATCCATTATATAAATGCAGCTCAATTCAAGGCTTTCCAAATTCTGCTATTACAAAAAAGAGGAAACACACTTAGTTCTTTCCTCTTTTAAAAAATTGGTTCAGTTCGTAAGATTTTGGCTGATTGTAAGGGAGACTTGGGATCGAAATCCTGCCTTCACCAAGTTTGGGGGGTTATATTTGGGATTGGGCTAGCTATACATATTGTCTTAACAAGTTGGGATGATGTGAGGGGAGTAGGGATTGTTCCTCTACCCAGGGGCCTGTGGGATTGATTTGAGGGGGTAGGACTAGGGACTGATTCCCCCCCACCCAATAGAATTTTGATCTGTCTTTGTCCTTGTATGAATTTGATAAATAAGGGTCTTTAAATAAGCTATTAACCCAATGTAGAATTTTTATGTTAACTGTCTGTGGACTCTCACAAATTGTTATTATCCCATAAGAATCTTTGTTACAACTCATCAAAAAACTTTTTCAAGTGATGAGGATAACCATACATAAAAGAAAAAAGTGTATTCAAAACATGCCTTCATTCATTTCATTCTCATTCCAAAATTTGTACTTACGAAATTATTATTAATGGTCAATTGGATATTAGTTATTATTTTTACCTTTAGGCTCTGTTTGTTTTTCGGTAAGTTATTTATCCAGATAAATGCAGTTACCTGGGTAAGCTTTTCTTGGGAAATATTTACCCGTGTAAGTGCATTTATTCATGTTCCTTTATTTATCATTTAAATAAGGCAATGACTATTTTAGCCATAAAAATCCATTATTAAAAGGGGCATTTTTTATCCTATTCAAGTGTTGACAACTTCCCTCTACGTTAGAAAAGTTATTTACACACCTAGAAGATGGGTATTACTTACCCAAATAAGTGGTACCCAAAAGAACATTGGGGTTTTGAGTCAATGAAAACCAAAATTCCATTGACCATCTTTCCCCCCCCCCCCTCAAAATCCGAAAAAAGAATGCCCCCTTATAATGTGTTTGGATCCTACATGAAAATAAATGATGTCATTGTGGTTTTTCTTAAGATTTTAAATTTTTAGAGCACAAATTAGATATCCAAGTTGGAACAACCTTGGTTGTCAATATCTTATTTTGAAGGTACCTTTAACAGAGCCTTTATTTTGTATTGTGGCAAAAGGTCTTTCGGCCTGAAACTTGTACTTGGAATAACTAAGGGTTTGTTTTGATATCCATTGCTTTTTAGCTTTGTTATAAAATAAAAAAATAAAAAAAGCCAAAAAATGTGTTGAATATTTGGTAAAAGTTGCTTTCAAATTAAAACATTGTTATATGAAGCTAAAACACTTTTATACCCCAAACAATGAAGCCTAAGTGACCATCCCCTCCATAAACAATTGACCTCAGAAAGCAGAAATTGGAACTTTGACTGACTTCTCAAACAAGCCCTAAAATTGGAACTTTTTCCTTTAGGGTTTAATAGCACACATGTAGGTAGGGGTGTTTACAGTCCGTTTCGGAACGGTTTGGAGAAGATCTCAGACCAAACCAGTAATGGTTTGAGAAATTTCTAAATCAAACCAAACTGTTTTATTACGGTTTGGGGCAGTTTATAATACGGTTTGGAGACTTTGGACCATTCTAAGGATCTTTTGGGCTTAACCTAATTAGAAAGTCCAAATAGTTTCCCTAAAAATTAAACTTAAAACTTTTATTTATTATTTTATTACAAAATAAAGAGTTTATTATATAATTATAATTTTATGCATTCCATTTAGATATATTATATAATGTTTATATATTATATATTCATATTATATATGTATATAAGATTTTGATTTGTGATTTACGATTTGATTCGATTTATAAAATTCAATAAACCAAACTAAAACCATAAAATACAACTTAGAAAATTTTTAAATCGAGTAAAACCGTTTATAAGTATAAACCAAATTAGAAATTCAGTTTGATTCAATTTGGTTTTGCGGTTTTAACCGTATAATGAACACCAGGAGCTTAGCCCAATTTGTCAAGTTGAAGACTCTAAGACGTCATTTAAACTTCATAAAGCAACTATTGTGCGTGTGTGTCTTATTAGTATTTTCAAACTGTGTTTGACCAGGACAGTTAAACCAGTGACATGGAAAGCTGATCGGATCCTTGGTTTTGGACGGGCTTGATTGTCTCGTACCGCCCAGTTGAACCATTCAACCTGCTAATTGGGCCCCTTGATGGGCATTCAAACTGGTTTTACTATGATTTATTAAAAAACATGCTTTGGTAAGCGCTGTACCTTTGATTGGCCCAATATCTTCTTGTTCCTGTACAGAGGATACACCATGGAGGAATGATATTGTCCGATTTGACAATGCACCATCTACCCTATGATGACCCTTTGGTTTGGCCCATATGTTCAATCCTTCAGAATATATCAGCCCTTTCAGCCCTATATTTTCCTAGACTTTGATGCTTCAGGGTGCAAAAGGAAAATGTGGGGTCGTTATGGGCCCTCAAGGCCTCAACTTTCTTACCACGTGGAAGGTTTTTGAGTCAAATTTAGACTTCTCACTAAAATCTATGGTTTACCAAAGCAACTCTTTGTCACATTTTATAATGCATTGATTTCATGACTATAATTTCATGGCCATAACTTTGGAAGCAGCCCACCCCACTTTATGTATTTATGTGTCAAACAAGCTTTTTAATGTAAGAATAACATAATTCGATACGTATTCTCCCAACAGTTGGAGTAAGAAAATTACATCTTATTTATTTTATTTTTTATCATTTTCAAGATTGCACTTTTTTTTTTTTTTGTGAAAGATTGCACGTTATTACTGCCATAGTTACAGTGCCGTTGTGTTGCAATTGTATTTGGACTGATCAATACAAATTTGTGTGAGATATTTTTCTACATGAAATATTTTAAGCTGATCAATGTCAAATTGATATTTCTCAAATACATACATTTTTCTGATTGAAATGATGATCTAACAGTGCATATTTCCTATAAATTTGTATTGATCAATCCAATACATAAGAAAATTGCAACTCTTACTTTACCAAACACCCTATTAATTATTGGTCTCAAAAACAATACCTTGTCAATATTAGTCGATTACTTCATGAAGAGATTTCGCTGTAATTGACTATTATTATTGTCCTGTTTTAGTAGTAGATTACTACAAAAATAGATTTTTAAGTAGTCGATTATTAACTCAACAGAACTCAAAATAACAAGAATGAGGTAGAAATAACAAAAAATGTCAATACAATCAAGCAAATGCAAATAAAACAAGTACTATAAAAAATACAAAAGATTTATGTGATTCGGCTTTATTGACCATGTGGAAGGGATGAAAATTATTCTTCACTATGAAAAAAATGAAAAACAATACAAATACCTTGTGGCTTGCAACTCCAACCAATCTTTAACCCTTGTATACCCATTTTCTCTTTCCTCTCTCAACCCAAAGAACAAAAAAAGAGAACACCACTCTTACACCAAGAGCACTAATTTTCTCTCTTTCCCACTCTCTCTTTCAACCTACATACAACAGAAACATTTTACATGTAAGCCCTCTTTAACCTAAAGAGGAACCACACCAACTGTTAGATTAAAAATAATTCAGCGATTGAAAGTTTAATTTAATTTAATTTAATCATAGGCCAAGTTGTATTTATTCAATTTATCAAGTAAAGATCTTACCAACTTAGCATATTTTTGCCATATGGAGGGATGATGTGGGATGATAGGCTAATGATGATGCCTTGTTCATATGAAACGTCCAAAATCTCAAACTCTTATTATTTTGTATCTTGGTGACCTTCAAAAGATACGGTACACCCCATTTGAGATCGTATCATGTTGATATTTTAATCCTTCAATCAAAAAGTTATATTTGACCCAAAAAATGTTAGATTATTGCAAATAAAAAAATGTCAAACATGTTATATTAAATATTAACACACTTTTCAATGAATATTCTTTTATTTTTTTTAATGAAAGTGAAAATACAATAGAATTTGCAAGTGCAACCAAGATCAAGGATTAATGTAATTAATGACATGATTTGCCCTGACATATCATATCGGATTCAAAAGTCACAAGTCAGCATCCTTAATAGAATAATCACACTTAAAAAATATTAAGCAATTGATATACATAATACCTTTTTTTGTATGGTGTATGTTAATATTTTAATTAAACCCTGACAAAGATGGAGAAGATCCATGTAAAGATATCAAGTTGGGATCTGCTCCCAACAAAACTTGACCTCATATTTTTCCAACATAGCATCTCACCATGGAATTAGGACTCACCCTGCTTGAAATGTGCTATGTACAATCATGTTGGAACATCACGACATCGTGACATGTGGAGTGATCCGTTGACCTTATGACTTCTCAGCATCTTTGGACGTCTCAGCAGTCTAAGTCACCTTGGGCACCTCGGGTCATTCAGCCAAGACCGAGGTCCCGAGCAACTCACACTCACACTGACCTATCGAGGTATTACATAGCCTTCTTCTAGAAGCAAACCAGCTCTCTCAGATTTCTTTGGGATTACGTCGCATACCAACAAATTTTATTATAATCCTTCCCGAATTGGACAGATTTAGATAAGCCTTATCAATTTATATGAAGTCCATTTGGATGTGGAATGGTCTCCAGATTAGGAGGGTCAATGATCTCAGACACGCTTTGTGAGGCCCATAGCAACTCGCCTATATAAAGGTACCATCACCACCTTTACAAGGTACGCATGATTAATCTTTCTCACTAGCATTCTAAACTCTCAAGCTCTCTCAAAATCCTCCTACACTAATTCAAGCATTAGAATGCCCACATTGAACAAAGCACCCTGGGACCTCTGATCTACTTATTTTATAGTTCGACCCGGCCATGTAATAGACTAACGTCCGAACTACCTTCTACTAGGAAGCAACTAGATTGCGTAGCATCACCATCTTCCACGAAAACAAAAAAAGAATGATTTGTTCTGAAAAGCTGGTTAGAACCATGTAGAAGTATAACTTGAGGGAGAGGTGTTGATAGACCAGAGAGCTCAGAGCAGCTGAATCATCTTTTAACTGAATGTTGAGCTCAGCCTTTTCAAATGGACACTAAGAAAAAAAAAATACACATACAAATGTAGCTAAAGCCTGGTAATGACAGTGGTGTGTCTAAACTCTAAAGCCCCCAATCCAAAGTCCAAACCCATCGCCTGAAAACTGAAGACGGCAAGGCCCATTGGATGAAATCGAATCGGAAATGAAAAGAGAAAATCACTAATTTCCCGTCAACAAAATTAGAATATATTCTGTCTTACTTGATCCACTGGCTATCTACTTTYTTAAGTCTTGTGACGTTGGTTGTCAGTGGGCAGTGAATCTACGTGTCAACCTAACACTGTTGGACAAGCCTAAAATTCGAGTGTCAAGTTTTGAGAGAACCGAGGAAGAGGGTTTGGGATCTGATAGGACCCACAACGTTGGCATCGAACTAGGACACGTGGAAAATTAAAACAGATCGATTCTAAAATCTAACGCCCTATTTGGATAGATTTCTATTTTGTTCTTTAAAAAATATGTCTACATATAAAATATTTTTACTTTGATATTTTTGTTTTGAAAATCATATATATAAAAACTTTTGAAAATTATACTTTCTAAAACAAAAGCACATTTTCTGTTTAGCAAAAGCACCTCCATTTGAACTTCTGGTGATGATTTCTGTGGTTTTGGGGTTTGAGACAGACAATGGCAATCCAATTCTAGCAGTAGTAAGTGGAGGTAGGGTTGAGAGTTTTATTGAAGGGTACCACTGGTTTGCACAAAAGTGGAAGCACAATTTTGCTAAAAGCAGAAATATAAAAAATTGACTTCGTATTTTTAAGATTTTTCATACAATTATAAGCAAAAAATATAAAGTACATAATACAAAAGTTGTCGTATTTTTTGTACTTTATACTTTCAAAAATAGGAAAGCATTTTACAAAAGTGTATCCAAATAGGCCTTAAATTGCTCGAATCTAGCCTTTTATTTTGCATGATCACTCTGTTCGATCCCCACGGCCCATATCATCCTTCCGATATGGATTTCTCTCTCTCTCTCTCTCTCTCTCGTGTATGTTGGATCCCCCCACTAGTGTCGTCTATTTAAAGGGTAAACATAAGCTCACAATCGCTTCATTTCTGAATATTCCAAGCCGAATAATCTGATGGTCGTATATGTATTCTATGTAAGAGTGTCTAGCTAGCATATTCTTCATTATCGTCTATCTAGCTATCTTGTTCATGCAATACTCCAGATGACGAGCAGAGTATCAACTAGCTAGAGTTCTTTTATAGTATTGTCATACAACAAAATCACCTTTTCCTTTTTGTTTTGTTCCATATCGATCCTTGACTACAATTTTCATCTGAAACTTGTTCACCATCAATCTTTAAAAGCACAGAAGTGACCGCATATCGTCTTGGTTCATGATTCTTCTTTTTGTTTGATTGCTTATTTCTCCTTCACTTCATCCGGTCTCTCTACTCTTATCTTTTTCTGACTGTCTGCCTGCCTAGCTGCCTGCTCAATGAAAAAGATTTTCAATCAGTGTTTCTTAGGTTTAATTTCGTTGTTCATTTCATTTCTGTTCTTCTTCTTCTTTTCAGCTTACACGGTCAAAATATATATTTTGAGGGCAACATTGTTGTCTTCTCTAAAAAGCAGCAAGCAAATTATGTTCCTGTACTGACTGAACATTTCTCATAGAGTTTGTACAGATCGATCGACTCAACCGCTGCCGTCGAATATCCGGAATCACATTGTCGGAATCACTCACCCACAAAGGTACGACCATGAAGGAGCAGGATCTTCTCCGCCGACTAGAGAAATTCCCCGGCGAGAACCCAGACATCGGCGTCGACTGCGAGCTAAGGCTTGGATTCTCTAGCTCTCAACCCAACCCACCTCCAGAAAACTGCCGGAGATTCATTTGTGACGCTCTTCCACCTCCTCCGCAGGTATTATTTCTGGACAAACAGATCTTCTGCTTCCACGCAAATATTTTAATTTGAAAATCAATCGCGCGTATGGTTTTAAGAAATATAGTTTCGATCAACGTAAGAATCTATGATCGATCTACTTCCCATCATGCAAAGCTTGCCTTCTCGTCCACTTTCTTTCTCTCTTAAAATATTTTAATGGCTTAAAAGTTAAAACCCTCAAGAATTTCACGGCAGAGACAAACCGGAGATGATGGCGGTGGGTCCTGCCCATGTACAAATGCATGCCACCATGTCATAGTTTCATCTCCCCATACACGCATACAGACAAAACCAGTCTTCCAACTCTTGTTCATTACCGATGATAGAGAGCGATGTCCATCGACGTCCAATTAGAATCTGACCGTCCGGTTCAGACGGTCAAGATCAATATTCTCTTTCTACTGGACTGTTGACCGCATAGAGAAATTGTTCCCTAGTGGGAAGTGGTTGTATTTGACTCGTGAACATGTACGGTGGAGTAAGTAAACATGCTGATGCTCCGCTCACTATCATAAAAGCTGGTGCTTAATACAGCGAATACTCATCCAGTGACGGTTATATTTGCTGACGTGGCCGAGCAACTAAACATCCACGTGGACGGGACATGCAATTGTTCCTGATTCAATTTGACTGCCTACTGAAGGCTTTTGACCTTGGTTGTTTTTTAGATTCACTTTCGTCATCATATCCGAAGTATATGATTTAGCTAGGGGTCCCTCAGTTGTGCATGGTGACCTTCGTAGGGTCCTGCCCCACCAGCATGGCCTGATAAATTGATCAGAAACCGTCTGATCTCGTACTTCCTCCTCTTCCGGATTTATCATTCACCAGTCACCACTCTTTCTAATCCAAGCCCATCCAGAAGAATACGGTTGATCCCTTGGCCCAATGATGTTGAATTGAAGTTCGAAGGAACCACGTACCACTAACTCGATAAATAAAATGCCAAAAGGTGAAGTACTTGGCCAATCAGGGGTTGGTTTGGGATCATCAGTTCGGCCCAGGCCCATGAGCTACTAATAAGTTTTAGTGAATGTGATAGTCGTACTGAGTACTGATTAAATCATCGTTTTTATCATCAGGCATTTTCTGTTGGTTTTTGTTTACAGGTAATGACGAGCTACGCAAAAGGGCCTCCACCTACTGCTGCAGTGAATGTGAATGGATACTGGGCCACAAATGGCCCAAACCAGATTGACTGGATACCAAGCTTAGTGGGCCCAAGAAATTATTTACTGAGTTCGTCATCGTCAGGCCCAAACGTCATCAATGCTAGTGTGGGAATGGGCCTGCTGCCAATGCAACGTCTCAATAACGTTGCACTCATGGGCTATGGCTTTCACATGATAGCAGAAGCAAATCGTCGTGGTGATCCAATAAAGCGCTGCGCCGGGTGTGAAACCACAAATACCCCACTGTGGCGCAATGGACCCAAGGGCTTTAAGGTAAATTTCTTTCTTTTTAATCCCCCGTTTGGGAGTGCTTATTTTTTAGCACGTAATAGAGAAGGCATTATTTTTGAAAAAGCGCTTGGCCTGTCACCTAATTTTCAGAACACCTGTGTTACCACATTTGAAAGAAGTGCTTTTTCACTAAACAATCGTAAGGGCTTATTGGATGAGACCGAATCAGCCCCCACAAGACTGCAACTCACAACATCCCACACCACATCCCCGCCGTGTATTGGGAATATCTACCGATGATGATATCATCATTCCTGGTATTATCATCAGGAGGTGTTCCCAATACACGGCGGGGGTGTGGTGTGGGACGTTGTGGGAGCTGATTTGAAGTCTTATTATATAAGCACTTAAAAAAGGTAATTTTATTTGTTTTTTTTTTAGTTTAAATGTATTGTCTTTTTTTTTTTTTGAAGGCCAGCTTAAATGTATTATCAAAAGAATTGAAATAGGCAATTTATCATTTTGCTGTTGAACGTTTTCAGTCGCTGTGCAATGCTTGCGGCCTCCGGTACAAGAAGGAAGAGAAGAAGATTTTGGGAAGCCCAGACACCCATTCAAAATCTAGAGGAAGGAAACTTTCTAGGAAACACAACTTCTAAGTGCACATTGATCATCTGCTTCTGCCAGCAATCTCTTTTTCTTCTCATCTGTTTCTCTTATTTGCTTTTCGGGATTTTTTGCTTCCATTTGACAAGGGTGGTTAATGGTTATTTACACTTTGTTGCTGGTTCCTTAATGAATTAAGTTTCTCTCTCTCTTTCTCTCTCTCTCTCTCCTTCTGTAGAATTTTGATATGAAAAAAAAAAAAAAAAAAAACTCAAATACAATGAGGTAACAGGAGACAGTTAAAGAGAAAAGAAGTAGCAAAACAAAATGAGAAGATCATGTTAATCCTTGGAGAATCTGAAACTTTCCCACTATAATTCAGCAGACAAACAGCCAGGAAGGAGGATAGGAGAATCCGCTTTCAAAGGATTGGAAACCTTTATTTGCCAAAAGATGAGACACTACTCCATTTTGATCCCTGTTCGTGAAGCGAAAATATCGAGTCAACATTAGAGCTCAAACAGAAAAATCATTTTACAATGTAAATAAATGTCTCTACTATTCAAAAATCAGCTTCAACACAAAATCTGGGTTGAGTGCCAATGAGATGCGCTCTCTAAATCTCTAGTTGGACTGGCCACGACCACTCTAGAAGGTTCTATATTACAAGCACCATCATTTGGAGGGACAGGGATTGCATTTTCAACTTACTTGATTGACCTGTTCTATCAGTAATAGAATTAGAAGCACTGCCTGAGAAAATTTTGCTTTCCCAGCCACCTTACAAATATTCGAATTTTGGATTATCCGAATTCCGAAGGCTAGTATATTCTTGGTTTATTTACCTATTATCATTTCAAGATCTTAGAAAGAATTCTTTTTTTTTTAAATTATTTCAGGCGAAGGTATTATAAAATCAGGTTTAGGGTTTGAATGTCACATAATTTTATGGTTTAGGGGAACAAGGGTTTAGATGAAAATCAAGACTTGGTGGTAGGAGACAAGTATTTCCCCTGGGCAGGGCAGCCGACAGGGAACAGCCAGACTACACAGCAGACAGCACAGGCAAATGTAAACATCAAGGGGCAAAGGTGATTCCACATTCGGTGAAATGGTTAACCATTGAACCATCCTGGATCTTCAAACGCACAACAAGAATGATTACATTAATTATAAACACACTAAGAGTCTAAGACACAAGAAAGCAACGCCACGCATTCATTTATTCATTTGATTATAAGCATCTTCAGCTTCTCCTTGCCCATTTAAATTTTAAAGCGAAAAGGTTAATAAAGCCAAATAAAATACCAACTATAAAGAGAGCGTGTTATACCCTTTTGATCGCTTCAAACTCGAAGTCCGCCTTCAATAAAACCACACGTCCATTTTAAAATAGGATCCGCACCAACGCATACGAGACGAGATCAAGAGTCAAAAGTAGTTAAGAGATCAGTAGGAACCACCCCCCCCCAAAAAAAAAAAACATAGAATAACTTTTTTTAACACCCGTAATGTTTTTTTTCTTCTTTTGCTTATCCACAAAAGATGCATCCAAAGATCCAACAACCAAACCCAAAACCGAGCTCCATCAACAAATACGACAGCCAAAGGAGCTTTTTATCCCTCCCACCAACCCCCCACAACCAAAAAAGCAAGCAAAACAAAGAAGAGCGCTCAAACTCCCTGTTTGCGGAGATCAGCTGCACCATGTGCAAAGTGACACCTGTCACCAAATGTGCAAGACCCCTTAGCAAAGTTCTCGCACAGCTTGGTCTTGTAGTTGCTTGCAGCTACAGCTTGTGCTGCTGCCGGTACGCCTGGGTTCTTCCCTGGACCTGCCGCTGAACCAATGTTCACGATCAACTCACGTACCATTGCGCTTGCTTGCTTTATCTGATCGAAGGTCCCCTCAAGCTCGATGTTTCTCAGGTTCGGATCCGATTCATGTTCTCTTATGGCCAGCTTGGCACCTGTTAGGCGACAAATCTGCTTCGAGTTTACACCCCCTTTTCCAATGATGGCTCCAGCGAGGGAAGCATCAACGCTGATCTTTGCTGTAGCAGATGCACCAAAGCTCGCTGCAGCTGCAAGACCTGGCGGAGGAGGAGGGGGCTCAAGCCTGCCAGCCAATCTGCCACCGCCTGTCATTGCTCCTCCTAATGCACGGGGATCTTCATGTGATGAAACAATGGGCTTTCCAAGTTCACGTTCTCCGTGGGCAAAATGACACTTTTCCCCAAATTTGCAACCCTCAGCTGTGTTGAACTTGTTGCACATGCGAGTCTTGACTGCTGGTGGAGCTGAACCATCGGGAATGGGATGGTGGCCTACTGTGTTTCTTGAGGACGGAACTGCGAGGTCAGCCAAATTAGTCATATGGGCTACAGTATTGATGCCACCGGGGACGTAATGAAGGAAGTGGCAGCCCTCACCAAAGGGACAACCGGCGGTACTGCATTGAACATCAATCAAGATCCAAGGATTAGAGACCAACAACTTCAATTTGTATACAGGACAAAAGAAGAATCACAGAGATTCACAGAATGCATACATTCTCTTGACGTCTACCAAAGAAAACCGCCAGACATTAACCAAACATGCTATAAAGATGAATCAATAATCAACGAGTAAAAGAGGTCCCTTAACATTTTAACAAACGCTCAATTCCAGCCAGGCCCGCTTAAATTTAACTAGAGTATAAACCAG
>NW_010729092.1:3767481-3814876 GCF_000365185.1 Nelumbo nucifera | reverse complement strand
CTTTTTTAAACAATTACTAGAGCCGCTAAACAATGGAAGTTGAACAAATCCTATGCCTATCATACCTAGAAGTTCAGAAAGGCACAACTGCACAAGTTGAAACAACCTAACGTACAAAAAAAGACAACAATTCAGGTATGACACACTGTTCAATGTTCATTGTGTAGAGAGATCTCACTTCGATCACACAGTTTGTAACAGTCACAACAATAGATGCCAACCGATGACCTTAGTTTCAAACTAAAACAAACTATAAATCCTTTTTAACTATCCCATATGCCTTGTACTCCTGCCTCCTGAGACCAGCCACCTAACTATCATCACACAGTTTCGTAACGATTCATCCTTCTCACATAGTCCCTGGGGAGCATAAGGCACCATAATTAAAAGCTACCATTTCTACTAGTATCACCCAGCAAAAGAAATCAACTCATCCCAAACTCTAAAAATTAAAAGATAAAAAAACAGATATCGGTTAGACATGCTAAGAAATTGAAAGAATTAACATATATAATTCACAGCCCATTGGTTATGAAGTACAAAGCCAGCATCCAAATAGAAGCAATCCAAGGTTGTCAAATGCTGCAGTCTAATGACCACTAGCCTACATGCCTACATACCCAAATATCAAAACCACAGTTTACCAYGATATTTAAAATTACTTACGCATACATTCATGCTATTCATATATGTAGATTTCATTGAGACTTAATACATAACTCCCATTTCTTATCACCAACTAACTCATCTCTTACCATACAAGATGAACATCAAGAAACAGTCCCCGTAATATAAGGAAAAACCTTTGACAAAAGTAGGATAGGGGACATCATTTGTTAGGATAGGGGACATCTCTTACCATAATATGCACAATATGACCTTAGAATTTAATGTCCAGATATTCAACCAGCTTGATAATGTTTAAAAATTCTACAATTATTTGACAAATGATCAAAAAACCTAAAACATATGAGGCACTACTTTCAATTAATGATGGAACAGAAATTATAAAATATAAATTAATCTACCTAAAGAACAAAGAATCCCAAAAACTAAAAACATTCTAAGGCCCAGTTCGGAAAGAGTACAAATGCCAACATGACCAGTACAAATACAACATTTTGAAATACAATAAACAAGGTTTAACACTGTGCATATTTTATATTCATACTCTTACCAAACTAAACTTATCACTGAGCTTGGAGGAACTGCAAATAAAAATATGCACAGTGCAAAATCTTGAATTTTGTATTTCTAAACCTGCGTTATCACCATACTTTTCGAATTTGTATTCCCAAACAGAGCCCAAGGTACATTTTTTACTGTTCACTGCTAATAGAACAAAAAATGTAGAATCCAATTTGGAAATCTAATACAGGTAACCAAAATACTACCACCTAGGAAAAGACTATTTAGACAATCAAATACAAGGTCAATGATTTGAAATAAGCAGAACAAATATACAGCATAAGTTGCCACCGAAGAACTTTGGCCTTACAATAGCATGCTTCACTCGATGAAATGAACAATAACCATAGAGATAATATGTAATAATAGATCTAACCAAAGAACTAACCATACAAACATCCTTACTGGTGAACCCAACCCAAGGTTCAAATTATCGACATGTATCGGCCCATATCAGCCGATTGGTATCGTTCCGGAACCCCTCCGATACACCTGTACAGTGGGTGTTTCGGGGGTCAGACCGATTCAGGGTGTGGAGGAGGCCTAAAACAGCTCCCCTGAACCAGTTGCGAAAAAAAAATTAAAAAAAAAAGCACTAAAAAGCTGTATCAATTCACCCGATACGCCCATACCTTGACCCAACCCACCCTTCAAGGACATAATTTGTCTAATTTGGCATCATCTACTGTAATACTGTGGACATTTCATGAACTAAGACCCTGATTATCAAATAAAAGCTCTAATGACCAAAGACAACCAAAAAGCTAATACTATCTTCTCATTTTTTATCAACAATCTAGAAGCTTCTAATATGACAACAACCGAGGCAACTAAAAATATACAAGATCATAAACTGGATAATAACAACTGCTAAAAGAACAGATGCCAATAGAAATGGAAAATAGGCATCCCCTCTATCATAGCTAGGACACACGGTAAGGCTGCCTATCAAATGGATAAACTGTAAACACCAAGCCACTGCTCATGCTTCTTCAGCCCCTTTAAAATATGCATTTATTTTTTAATTTTTTGGAACAAAATTAGTGAATTCCTATACAACCATACAGCCAATGATCTGCATGAGACAGGTCCCATGCCAAAATACCAATACACTTCCCTATAAATATCATATTCCAATCACTTTCTTAATGAAATTAGAACTAAAATCTCTCTCGCATCACCCAAACAAACATACATCTTGATTTGTTCCTAAAATTTCCACCTTTCAATGACACTTCCTTCTCACACATTCCATTGTTCTTATATGTATAACTTTTTTCCTGTGAAATAGGAAACAAAACGCATCCTCCTCTTTTCAACAGACGGTTGATTAGATGATGGGGAAAGGATGTGAATATCGACCCCAACAATTTTTTTGATAAATATCCCAACAATTTCTCTATTAAAAAACATAATACTAAATAAGATTAGATTCTTATACCAGTAATTTTGCAAATAGAGAAACTTCATAGATACATGCCATCCTCAACACCCACACTAGACCATTCAACTATATAATACATAGGGATTAAAAAACCAATTGGACAACACTTGCTTCATGATGCAACTGTATGATCCTTTAAATTTTCACAGCAAAGAAAAACTCATCTTTTAACTTTTCAAATTATGAAAATGTCATTTCCATTAATTAAGATCCAAGTAGCTGTTTGATATTTTGTTCTGATTAAAGCATCACCAATCYACTACAAGTCATTCATAGGCAAACCTACATAACCTCCATTATATCAATATGGAGTAATTAATAAACTCCAACAATAATGCATGCAACTACTAGAAAGTACAGATTAAAGGCATTAAAAGCTTTACCTTGCAAAAATAAGGGCAACTGCACAGTGACATGGATTTTCAAGATAACCAAAAAATAAATTCCTAATTTGTAAAGAATAAAATAATATTATCACACTAGATTGCAAAATACACTACAATAATCGTATAGGTTGACCATTTTATGTTGTAAACTTGCCTAACATCTCGTATTAATGAAATCACACTATTGTCAAAAAAGCATTTTTACCAGTAGGCAAACTGATTAAAAGTCCACTAGATGATGATWTACTCATTAGATATTATATTAGTTGAACATAATGTACTGATTCTAGCAGCTAAGTGCTTTGAAATATAACCATTATATTGAGGGCATCTATCATATCCGGTTTCAAGTGCTTTTGAGATACAAAACCTTGGAAGTGGTTATATGCAACTGGAATGATCAACCATTATATCTGTTCAATAATCTTTGTTATCTTGATTAGAGCAATAAATGGTGTGAACCTGTATCACAACTTTGGATGACCAATTCATTAGCCTTGATAACATTGTCCTTAAATTGCAAGATAATGGTCAAAGCAAATTATTATTAAAAGTTATAAACATTTGTAATAGAGAAAATTGCATTATAACATTTATCTTAGGCAAGTTAAGATTTGAACCTGAAAAACTTGGTGCAAGGCTTCGATTTGCTTCCTATACCAGGTGTAAATGACTCCGTTTCTGTTGCAGAACATTAAATACTTTTTCTCAGTTAAAATTCCAGTGAGTTCTTAATCTGGGAACTCCAAGAATATCCAAGACTTGCATTAACATTAATTAACATCATTAGAAAAAGTGATCCTCAAAAAAGAAGAACCATTACTCCCAGTTAAGAAATGTATTACCACGATTAAAGTGACAAGTTCAAATTATGATTGATGCCATGTAAATATGGTATGAATCACCGATTCCTCACACCATACAAACATGTAAATATGTAAAGATAAAGGGCAATGATGTGAATTTCATTCTTCATAGTTCATTTTTTTGGGTGGAATTTTAACAAATTCATTCCCAAAAACTTCGTGTCTGAAGCCCGGAAATCCATGTACACTAATACAACCGAATGATGGAATCCCTATCTCCATACACTGAATAAATGAGAATCATCCCAAACCTACATTAGGAATACAGTTTTTTAAAACGAAATTGTTTATTTAAAATAAACAATTCCGGGCTTCGTGTCTGAAGCCCGGAAGCCCATATACACTAACTAACACAACCGAATGATGGAACCCCTATCTCCATACACTGAATAAATGAGAATCATTCCTAACATACATTAGGAATACAGTTTTTTAGAACGAAATTGTTTATTTAAAATAGGGAATCACCCGTGTCCAAAGTCCAAATTTTTACATGCAATTAAATGCCACAAGTTGCACTTAACCAATTTTGAGGTTCAGGGTATCTAACAAATAGGAGGAACCTCAAGAATGCAAAACTAAGTTGACATGCGTACAAAAAATAAAATGAGAAGCTGCAACAAACAAGCAGCACGGATCACGGGACACAAGAAGAAAGAATCAAAATCAACAAGAAATAAAAAGTTGCAAGTCATACTAAAGCCACGAACAAGTTCCCCTAAACACAGACTCGTATGCTTCTAAACTTTTCTTTTCAAAAAGTACTCAAACTGTCAAGGGAACTAAACCCCAACGAATCAAGAGCAGAGGCGAAGCACTACAAGCAGTGGCTTCAACATGAAGCACTCCCTACCACCCCCCCCCCCAAAAAAAAAATAAATAAAGGAACAGAAAAAAAAAAAGAGAGGGCCCAACACATAGTCTAGACCACTGCACCAGAGAAGGAATGGCAAGACGGAAAAGGCCAAAGATCGCAGAGCAAAAAATACAGAGACCGTAAAACCCTAAACTCACTAAATAGTGAAAACAATGAAGAAAGCAAAAAACAAACCTTGCTTGGAACGCTTCAGCCCTCCATTCCCATTCAAAGCAGGGTCACCCCTCCCCCTCTTGCGCGCAGCTCCAAAATCCATACCAACAAACTCAGATCGAGATCTAGCCAAATAGCTGGAACGAGAAAATCAGAATGAAAGAAAGAAAGATAAGAAATAAGTGAAGGAAATCCCCTAAAACCCTATGAAGGCAAAAACCCCAAGGAAAAAAGGGCGGAAAATATAAGCGTTAAGCTAAGAGAGTGCAAAACCCTAGGGCTTCCACGAGCAGAAACCAAAGGGCGGGGTTTCTAAAGAGAAACATGAAGAGGCAAAAAGAAGATATTAATAACCACGTGAGTGAGAGAGAGAGAGAGAGAATGAGGCAGAGGGAGAGGGAGAGGGAGAGGGAGAGGGAGAAATAAATAAAATAAATAGTATTTCAAATTTAGGGTTTAGATTGGACTTGTTGTATGAGTTGGATCCCGCCCCGCGCACAGTGACGGATGATTGGGTTGTCACGCGGGGCAGGTGATTTGCTTCACGTCACCCAAAATCTTTGTTGTATACTTGCATTCAACGTACTGGGCCCGGTCTTTTGTGGGCCTATGGGCCTGTATTTGGGCCTTCAAAAAATGAACAAGAACAATAATAATGTTTATTTTTTGCAATAATAATGTATGGAGCAGACGACCGGGATGGGCCTTTGTTAAGGTGACGTGGCCTTTTTTCCTACAAGAAAAGATATTCGCACGTGAAATCATTTTTTCGTGCGAAAGCAGCAGGATGGGCTTTCTCTTCAGTCTTAACACGTCTTTCTCCCCTGTTTCCCTCTTCTCTCACTCTCTCGTCCGAGTCCCTCTCCCTCTCTGTATCTCTCGAAATCATGGCGAGAAACCCTAACTCTTTCTCTCTACAAGTTGTGTTACTTTTTCTTTGCAGGGTTTGCAATTAGGGTTTTGATGGTTTTTCACACTACTCTCCCCTGCTTCATCTTCCAAGATCTCAGTTATTGTTTTATTAAGGTTTCTAGTTGGGGTCGTACCCTTTTCTTTGTAGTTATTCTACTTCACCAGTCTCAGTTAGTGTTTTAAGTTTTCTGATCATCGTTCTCTCATGTTTTGGAGGTGGTGGAGGCGGTGGTGACGTCGGGCTTTGGTTGGGTTCTCTATTGATATCTGCAGCAGGAGCTAATAACGCCATCTTCTCACCGGAGAACACCCAACAGGGAAGGAGACGTTTGAATTCAAGCAGAGTTCTAGGAGAAGAAAAGCTGTTCACTTGGTAAAAGATTTGAAATTGCGACTGCTGGAAATGCAACAGCCTCCACGGAAAAAGTCTAGACTGGGATGGATGGTTTCTATTCCAGCTTCTTTGTCCACCCGCAAATTTCATCTCAATCGATCTCTTCTTTGTTATTGAAATTTTTAGCTACTCTGGAATTGAATTTTGAGGGTTTTTTGCGGGTATTTTTTCTTCTTTATTGTCATTGTACAACACACCTTCATTCGAGTAAAGAATGACCGCTAGTGTGAGCTGAGGTTTGAGTCACCTTCGGTTTGTTGGAAAAAGAAAACTAGGAAGACCTTTGTAAGAAGAAGAAGAAGAAGAAGAAGGTAGCGCCGAAGTTCTCGCCACCGATGGTCGATGGCTTTTGAATGGACGGATGCTGGTGTGGTGTGCTCGCTGGTATGTGGGGTAGGGTTTGGTCGAGGAGAAACAGAAAATGGGAGGGGGGTTCAAACCGAGGAATTTTAAATAACTTGTTGTCATTTTGTGTCTGGTTTAACTGCACACTAAGTTAACGGTCGAAGGCCCGTTAAGGTTAGCATGTTTTTGCCCATATGATGTGGTCGTCTCTCATTGGTGGGTTCACGCATCCCGTGAACCCATGGGTTCGTAAAACGCAGAGTCGCCCAATTGTTGTGCTGGATGAACTGTCCTAGCAATGGTGCGGTTGATGTGATGTTGTATTGTTCACTTAAAAGAGTAATGACCATTAATAAAAAAACTATAGATACCATAATTTTGATACTAGGATATCATATCATTATTACATGTCTCTATATTGGATACGGTGTATGATGACTAGTTTAATAAAACTGTATATTACTATGTTTAGATTGTTTTTGAATTCTAATAAAAATTAAAAATTAAAATAAATAATTTAAAATTTAATTTTCCCATCAATTTATTCACCTTAGATGATGTATATTTTTTATTTTATGATTATATGTTAGAAATTAAAATATATTTATTATTTATATAAAATTATTAAATAAATAACATTTTTCGAATTTTTAATAATCGTATTGATACTTTAAGCCTTGCAAAAAACAATTATATGTGTAAAATGAAAACGTATTTATTATTTGAAAAATAGAGTAATTATTTATATAAAAATTCTAAATATATAAAATTTTCAAAAATTTTAACAAAATTTAAAAATTATAATTATAGAAATTGAAATATAATGATAATTATTGTATGATGTGTGCATGTTATACATAGAGTCTCAATATTGTTGATTGTAATGTTTTTTCTTTATATAACTTATTAAACTATGCATTTCTCATGTATTTATACCTTACTCATAGATTATTTAACCTTAGATTCAGTGTTATTAATGCATTTATGTGATTTGTATGCATTTTCCTAAAATATCAAAGCATTTTTATATTTTTCATCTGTATTAATGTGTTTCCAAAGCATATTCATACCTGTATCCAAATTGTCCAATACAATACCCAATACCAATATTTTGATCCTTGGTTATGGTGTTATGATGACTAGCAATTTTTTATCCCCTATGGTGCACCACATCGAAATATGGTTTTTGGATCTATTGCAAATATTCCAAAACAATAAATAAATAAATAAATAAAGGGGATGGAGTTCATTGTATTTGGAAACAAGTACTTGAGGTAAAAAAAATGGAATATGCCAACATGCACTTGATGGTTGAGAGCATTATCTTAAGGTGCATTTGAGATTGCTATATCTGAATGGAAGCTAAGAAAAATACAAATTAAAGCAACATACATGTTTTATGGGCTATTCCTTAAGCCCACCACAAAGAAGTTTTTTTTTTTTTTCGGTAAATAAAGTTCCATTGATAATCAAATCAGAACAGCACCATCCTCCTCTCCTTCCATGCCTTTGTGAAAAAAAAAAGATCGAGAACCACGGATTAGGAGATTTCTTATTGAAAATATGCTCATTTCTACCATTCCAAATGATCCATAGCAGCAAAGCAGTTTGGCTTAACAGATCTTCCTTTCTTGCTTTATTAACAGCACGAGAAAAAAAAAATCCAGCTTTCCAACCATTGATCAAAGCTTTCAATATTTTTTATATGGTCAGTGTTATAATTAAAGGAGGATCCGAACCAAAGTAGCTTTTTGCATGGTCACAAATAAAAAGAGCATGAATTACTGTTTCAGGCCCCCTTCTTGCAATAAGGTTCACTCCAACTGCTATAGCATTCCAAGCACATTTCTACAGAAAGTGTTTTATTTTTGGATCAATATTTAGTTTCCGTATTTCTTTCCACACTTTGGTACTAGGACTCCGAGTTTGGGTTTTGTTGTAGTGACTTGGTTACTTTGATTCATGATTTTTTTTTTCTTTTTTTTTTGCTAGAAAATAGACAGGTTTTACAGAGAACTTCCATGTGGAGACTCTTTCCAAATCAATCCGTCTTCCCACTCCCCAAAAGGCCAGGTTGATGCTTAGCCTTTGATTTGCTACTTCCTCTTGAAATTGTTTCTCACTATTCCAGTCTTCCAAGATCTGGTGTTTGGATCTATTAGGTCCTTGACCCAACAAATTTAATTTGATTGAAGTTTTGGTCCCAAGACCCTGAAGTTTAGACAGTTTTTCAACCAAGGGTCTCCCTAAATCTTGACCTTTGACCCTGAATTTATTTCCCAACAAGTCCCTTATATTTCTTTTCATGCCAAGATGCTCTGCTAACCTTCGTAGAGCGTCTCCAAACTTGGAGACAGGTATTTTTCCCTCTTAAATATTTGGCCTTCATAACTTTAATTAGCCCATAGATTGTTTTCCTTGGTAGAGAATCTCCAAACTTGTTTTGCTAGGAGTGCTAAGTTGAAGCAAAAGGGGTCTCTAAATCCGAGTCCCCCATCATTTTTGTTTATACTTATTGTGTCCTATTTTAGTCAGGCTAATTTTTTTTTCTTTTGTGTAGAATATGGTTTTTAAAACCGGCTTTGTGACCAAACCGGTCAGGGATCTGGTTATCGGGTTGAATGGTCCGACCATTCGAATCGAATGTTTGGCCCATTCTGACAAGAACATAAAAAAATTTTAAAAAATAAAAAACAATCAAAACCGTTCGAATGATTAACCGCCCAATTTAACGGTTTATTGACCAAAATCAACGGTTTTAGGGGAAAATCCAATTTTTAGGGAAAACGGAATTAATCACCTGACCGGTTCCCGATTTTTCTGATCCGACTGTCCAATCTAATCTGGTTTTGAAAACAACCTCACTAAAAACTCCTTTTGGCTTTAGCCATTTCTGAACAGATTTGTTTTGGTATGAGGAAACAAGACATTGGATAAGCAGGAAGGGCTGCAATGACTGATTTTAACATAACCTCTTGTCCAAGAAGTCTGTAATTTGGCAACATACAAAATGCCTCTAACATCAATTCTCACATAGACTTTCTTTTCCTCTTGCTCCTCACATACGTTGTTATTTATTATGATCGAATTTAATTATGAGTATGTACAAAAACTACCCTTATTGTTTGCAACCGATTTACTTAACCAACCTTTTGTATTGCCATCTATAAAGAGTCACATGACCATCTAAATCAAGTAAAAAATGTTTTAAGGGAATAGGCCCATGATTGCTTATTCTAAGAGTACCTCGTGTATTAGAAACATTTCTTGTGAATAATAAATATATGAGATGTTCCCAATGCATGATAGAATGTACATGTGAGGCACCTGTTTGAGGAGCAGATCCGGTCTCAGTGTTCTGTATGCATAAGGTGTGGATCCCATATGTGCCTATGTGTATAAACCTTGTTGTGTTCACTCTTGATAATCTACTTGGGTCTCTTTGTTTCTAAGTTCATCTGGACCCATATGCCCCTGCCGCGCGAAAAAAAGAAAGAAAGAATGAATGAAACCCCCCGGTGGTAGAAGGAGCAAATTAAAAAAAAAATACGAACTGAGCCACCATAAGTTGATCTCTCAGCTTGACTATGAACAATAACTTTATTACCTTTGCATGCACCTGGTAATGGGTAGGAGGGAATTGAAATAACCAAAAGCTAAAGCGTGAAAACCATCCCATCCCAAAGTAGAACTACCTAAGCTTTATTAGTGTTTAAAAGCCATTCGGGCTCAATCTTACCTGTATTCATTTTTAAAAGTTTATTTATTGCAAGTTCTGCTTTTGATGAAGTGCCATCTTTTCATTGCAGAATTAAAGTAAGGTCGTATCTCCTTTTCTTAGGGTTGAAGCTATCCAAGTTTAGTTCCAAAAGGGCCGGGCCGGGGTTGCTAATTAAGCATTTATATCATTATATATACAAGCATCTCCTTGAGTTATAACGTGGATTTGCACAAATGTGGAGCGACTAATTAACTTAATTAGCTTAATTCATGGGGGTTACAGGTGTTGAGATCGACTAATTAACTTAATTCATCTAGATCTCAAAGACGAACAACTCCATGCATGTTTGCATATATCAGTTTTTCCTATTAATTTATTACGAATTTTATTTTCAACCATGTCAGGGATTCATTTTGTCTGTGGTTATTGACTTATTGCTATTGTTGTTTTATTAATGAATCTTCTTTCTCTTGTTATATATTATCGTTTTGTTCATTTTTAAATCAGAAAAAAGCAAAACTTAAGTAAGACCATTCATGAATCTGGCCAAGTTAAACATATCCCAAAATTAAATGAATAAAGGAAAATTAGCTAGGTCTCCCTAGTTCCTACAATTAATTGTAGCCAGAATCATGTCTAGCATGGCCAAAAGATTCTTGTTTCCATCCAGTCATGCATGTCTAGTCCCAACAATGGTATTTTAAGCTTATTTTTGTTATATGTCTTTCTCTCGTATGGGCCAAGAAATTAAAGCTTATTATAATATATCTGTCAATGTTGATCAGAAAGTAATGTAGTTGAGCCATTTATATGTCCATATGGTGGACTCGGGAACTGTAGGCCTAGATGGTACCATCCATGAATCAGGATTAAGACTTAACAGCAGCCAAGAATTTCAACACACGTTGGCCCTCTAACTTGGTATAGATTGATGGAAATATGAGAGAGAGAGAGAGAGATTTGTCTTTCCATGGATTAACTAAAAATTAAATGGCTCCACCAACCCATGATCAACAGATACATGGCTGAAATTCGGACTACGATTGTTTCACATGAACTAATTAAGTACTGCGTTGCAGGTGGCGGAGGAAACTGGTGGAAGGATGATCAGACGTACGCTTTTCTTGACTGAATTGTTTGTACAACCTTAGTTTGTATCAAGTATTAAGTATTAATGTTCCAAAAGTAATGTATTACACATAAAGTTCTAGATATTGTTCAATTCCTCACGCAGACCTATGCCTGATTTTTTTTTTGGGTGCATTTAATGCTTAAGAATTCAATCTTACAACCTCTTGAGAAAGGGAGGGATAGAGAACAGAAGAGATGGATGATGGAGAGGAATTTCTCCATCACACTTTGTCTCTTATAAATGAATTAATGGATTTTTTTTTTCTCCCTTTGGCTTGTTCCGTGTCAACAATGCCAGTGAGGAAAGGACATCCACACTATTTTTTTTTTCTTTTTATGACACAACCGGGCTGAATTGGGTTCAAACAATTTGATTGCTTAATTATTTTAACAAACTGTCAATGAACCATTCAACCTAAAAGTTTAAGCTCTTAACTGAGGAATCTGAATAGGTTTTTATTCTTTAACATGCCCGCCCTTTATGTGAAAGCCTATCAGGCTTGGAACATGAACAAGTATAGGCCCACTCATACATTGTGTTAAAATTTAATTAATTATAATAGAGACAAAGTGAATCAAACACTAAACCATTTGGTCAAGTGGGCTCTAATACCATGTCAGTGAACAACTAAATTTATTAGGCTTGAGTATGGTAATCTTTGGCTTACTGTAATTGACATGAAGTGATAAAAAGTGATTTAACCACCTATAATTTAACAATAAATATGACATTCAACAGAATAAAATGACAAAATAGGATTCATGTTGGGGGGAGGGGGGTATCTTCACCTTTAAGATCCAATTCTGTAATCTGTATAACTCACAGGTTTGAACAATTCAAAGTAACCAGATGACCATACTGTTGAACCGTCAACTGCAAAGCAAAATGGTTTGCTCTCTGGATCGGTTGTTAGAGGATTACCATAAAAACAAACCACGAGGCAGTCATCTACTTGTAATGTTGTATGATGCAGCTGATGAAAAATTAACTAGCCACCTGAGCTGCAAATTGGGCTAGGTGACTCTTGATGATTCCACCCAACCATCATGTTGTTTTGAAGCTTTGATTGGGCTTGGGTCCAAGAATCTAAAGCTCACTGTTCGCCAGCCATTGATGACTAAGCAGTATGCTTAGACAACAAAATGAACAAATGACGTGTTTAACAGTTTTATTCTCTCTCCAGAAAAAAAAAACAAACAAACAAACAAAACCGATAAGACTAAAGAAAACAAGGAAACACCAGCCTACGGCTTACCCAACCAAGAAGACTTGGGCACTTGGCAAGGTCGGGTCTTACTTTAATCCTCTACAGCAACCGGAAGATATATATTTGGTCGTCAGACGTCAGTATTACAAGTGCTACTGTTGGCAAATCAAATAGTACTAATTGGAAGGAGCTACGCTGAAGTCTTTTCATTATTCCCGATTTAATTGATCAGAAGTCAACCAACTTCAGACTTGGGCTGGGACTAACATTGATGATAACTAGTGCCAAGCTAAAAAAGTATGTATTCTACTTCGATTTACGTTCTTGGGTCCTTTTGGTCCACAGAAATATATCATTCTCCGCCATTGTTGCCACCATTTTCCAAGAATCTGAGCAGATTCAATGAATATAAAATATATCAAGGTGGTTGCAATCTTTTTATTTTTAATCCCAAACTTTAATCTACGTGGAGGGGTGTTCATCTTCAAATTTTATGAAGAAAATAAATTAGGGCCTTACCCTAAACCCAAAATACAGAATTCTCACCCTAAAGCACTCCCAACCCATTAAAAGATTAAAAAAAAAATTAAGATAACAAGATTACTCAGGCTCTTTTTGCTTTTTGGTGAGGTATTTATCCGGGTAAGTGTTTCCTATTAAAGATTTATTTGGGTAAGTACATTTACCCATGTTCTTTTATTTCCCATGTAAATTAGGCAATGACCATTTTAAACATAAAAATCTATTATTAAAATGGACATTTTTGTCCTATTCAAGTGTTGGCAACTTTTCCCTAGGTGGGAAAGTTATTTACCCACCTAGGAGATGGGTATCACCTAGGAGGGAAAATAAACTTTCCCTGGTCCCTACAAAAATGTGAAAAAAGAACATGGAATTCTTGGTCAACAGATCAAAATCCTGTTGACCAACTTTCCCTCTCTCAAAATCCAGAAAAAAAACACCCCCTTAATCCTAGGATTGAAAAACCCACAAGCATCTTGGTTGCAATATGCTAAATTATTCATGGCCCACGTTATGCCTTACAAGAATATCCCTAATGCTGATGAGATCATTTAGCTTTTTTTTTTTTCAGAGGCTCAGTTTGAAAGGGGTATAAATGCAAATATGTAGAGTGTAAAACTTTATATTTTGCATTATTTTGTATGTATTTGCACAGTACATATTTGCATTTGCACTCTTTCCAAACTCAATCCGAGTAAAAATGAATCAAAATGCCAAAATAATAGTGATGCCTATATCGAAATGTGAGAAATATAGATTTAAGTGGCAAAACTTAAGACCACTCTCTTTGAGTTCCGGGATCAGCATTTAACACAACTAGATGACCCCAGACAACAAGTATTAACACCCCAAAATCCAAAGAAAAAACCATAGGCCTCATATTCTCTTATAATTTGGCTTGAATAGTGTTTATTGTCTATACCAAGTAGAGTGGGAAACTGGGAATTATTGTGCAATTTTGTTTTGAATGCCAAGAGCATTGAACATGATTAATTACAAGGTGCATGGATAAAGACATCAATTAATTAATGAAAGATAAACCTAGAATAAATTATAGAGATTGCAAATTGGTGCATAATGCATAGATAACCTACGTATCAGGATAGAAATCATATGCGCAAGTGAAGTGATGTATTGCTCATGATTAAGACTGAGAGAGAGAGATTAAAATGTTCGAATCCGGCCAATTTGTATTAGAGACTTGCGAATAGGTTGGCCTAGATGTTACATGTGACGTGCATGGAATACACTGATTAGGACTTGACGCCAACTGGGTTGCGATCACCTTTGAGCTCCCACTTGGATTAAGGCCATAAGCTTAAAAGTACGCAAAAGTGGTCACTGTTCCAACCTTTTAGAGAGGGATGGATTGACGATGATGAGATATTCTCTGATGTAGAATCAGAACATAGATCCCATATATGCGGGGGAGAGGATGCCCTTGTTGCTCAACATCATCCATTAATTTTATGTGTCGTCCATGTTTTGTTCAAGAACAAGAAGATTGGTAATTCAAAGTGGAAGGATTTGTGTGTATCATCCCATCCCATCCCTTCTTATTTGATGCAAATCCCGGTGCACTTCAAAGTTCAAACTACTAAAAGAGGCAAAAGTTGAGCTGGGTCATGTGTTCCCAACTTGCACATGGTGATGATATCACTGTGATGGCACACTGCTATGATCAACTTAATTAAATTCTTTCTGTTGTTAATTTGTTATCCATGGCCTTTTGTTGAATGCAACCAAACAAAATTTGTCTCCCTCTTGGAGACTCTTGATTTGTGCTTTGAATTCTTTGTTGTGGCCCTTTTTTATTTTCTGGTTTGCATTTGTGGACAAAAAACCCAAAAACAAAATTTCATTGTAGGCTGTGATGGGAGATGGAGTTTATGGCGTTTTAGGCTATACATCTTTGGATTATATATGCAAGAAGATAGAAAGGAAGCATTGTGAGTGAGAGCTCGAGTAAATTGGGGTTTTAGGCTATATTTGGTTTGAAGGAAAATGCAGAAAAAGGTAAGGAAACTTTTACAAACCTTGTATAGGTTTCTCTGACTTTCCCTTCCCTTCCCTACCTTTTCATTCAAACCAAACATAGCCTTAGGTGTAGTTCTATATGTGCATTTTTGTATTCCTCAAGCTGTTGTGCCTTTTCTTGTTTTTTCTCTCTATTATTTGTCAATCATTTTTTCAATATTTGATTTGTTCCACCGAAACAAATACCTCCAACATTATAGGTTAAAGAGGTAAATTGATTCTCTCTCAAAAAAAAAAAAAAAAAACAATAAAGCCAAGAGTACAATTAAGTAAACTGTTTTTTAGGGCAACTTTCTTAAACTACCCTTAAGGTTTAGGAAATTGACTAACTGTACCCTTACTCTTCTAGTATTGTCTTAAAGGACTCCTACTGTTTCTGACAATTGTCACACAGCTCCCTTTCCGTTAAGTCTCCGTCACAGACCGTTTATACATGATTTCATGTGTTTGATTTAATTTTGAATTATACCCAGAATACCCTTTTGGTGAAGATCAGCAGATCACTGTCTTCTTTACTCAAACCAGTAGGGACGACTAACCTTCCATCATCCTCCTTCTTTCTCTCTCTAGTTTTCTAAGTTTCTAATGCATCATGGCCCACTTCCTATTCACTCCTCTCCACATTACCTTCTTTAACCTCTGAAAGAAAAAAGAAGAAAAAGCATTTAAAAATGCAAGTTTTGTTTAGTTGTAATGAGTAAAGCTTCAACCGTTCATAGCCTCCTAGCCATGAATCCTGCTTGAATCCGTTTATAGCTCTGTTAGCAGCATTATCCAATGCTAGATTCAATCTTTCTTCTCCCTCCGTCCCTCCAACTGCACTGCCCAGACCATCTTCATTATGTGCTTTTGGTGGGGCTCTACGTTTCCGTGCCTTCAAAATATTAGGAGGGGAGAATGTGGGAAGCAGGAGGAGGGCCCTCTTTGTCTCCAACATTATCAGACACCGCCAGAGACACAGAGGAACGAGGCCATTATTGGTTGCAGTAGCAGTGTCGGCGGCTGAGGATAAATTTGGGAGGATTCTGTTGTCGGATGTAGTGGTGAAGCAGAGGAAGAGGGTAAGGAAGTGGAATGCCCTGGATGTGGCCAGTGGCCACGACAAGGGGTAGTGTTGGCGATGCATGTGGTGACGGTGTCAGCCATTATTAATGGCGAAGAGCAAGACAAGAGGAGATGGGGATGCAATTATAAGCCAGTATTAATTAATGAAAGATTTTTCATAAAAGTTTTCTTTTGATCACCAACCCTCTATGGGCCTTAGCTCTCTGCCCTATCTTTCATAAAAGACCCATGAGATTTTAACGTCTGTCCATCTTCCTTGTCTTTCTTTGAACAAGGAATCTGAGTTTTCTGCGTGATGGGCAAAATAGTCTTTTTGATATTTTTGTTAACGGACATCGACGATAAGAAAGATTTAATCAATTGTTAGAAATAATAGATATACTTTAAGATGATACTGAAACAGTAGGGGTGTAATCAATTTCCCAAACCCTATGAATAGTTTAATAAATTTGCCCGTTTTTTCACTACCGTAGTTTAAGTATAAAAGATTGGATGTATCAATATAATATCATCATCCTTAATTAGAGCCTAGATGTGTGCTCTCTTGGTCATAAATTGGGCTAGGAATTTGAGTTTAAGTTGGGCCTTGAGGGTTTAAACCCGCTCAATGAGCATCTCAACCCAACCCGGGCCCGACAACCTATGACAATCCATTTGGAAACTGATGAGATAGCAAATGCATGTGAACTCGCGTTGATTTGCTCATTACTATCGTGTCAAACTTGTCAAAATTTCACTACGCGCACCATTAATCGGGTTCAAGTGGGTTGAATTATGTACCGCTATACCTGGGTTCAAGTTCATCAGTTGGGCCTTGGGTTGAGTCAACATGAGAGAGGCTTTTGTGCATCCATCCAATCACTCTGCCGGGATACCACGGTACTGTCCTTTTCAATTTCGATGGTTGGAATAGACTTCATGGGCATGTTGGTGTTTTTGAAAAGTTGATCAACTTATCCACATTTGCCTAGCTACTGGTAACTATGGGCTTCATTAAAATGGATTTTCCTATGGGTATCACCCATCTGGTGGGCAACTAAGTTTTTAAGTGATACCCATACATGGTAATTAGTAATTTTTTCATTTGGGTGGAAATTTGTCAAAACTAGTATTAGACATATATAATTGCCCTTTTTAATAATAAAATATATGGATAAAAATTAAAAATGGTAAATCGTTTAATTTGTTAAATGACTTACCGAAAAACAAATTAATATGCCGTTTGTGATATTTCAGAACTATATCTTGGGATTTAGTTGAGTAGAATTAATGGAGAACACAGTTCCAATTTTCAACACTCAAAGTTACAGAGTACAATCCAAATAGGTCTATTTCAGACCTTACAAAGCATTAACATAAGATGTAGCCAAATCCTATATTGGCCCTAAATCAACTCCTCTGCCTTAAAATAGAAGAAGCAATCATTCCTTACAAATCTATTCTGAAAGGTCATGCTTCTCTCTTTATGATTAATAAATACATATGGACAGGTATTCATCAATTTCTTGAGTACCAAGAAGGGAAATGGCTGTCTTTCTATATGCAATATCAAAACAAATGAACATCACCAGGTGATCATGATTCACCACTGAGGTAACTCCTTGGTCAGCTACTAATTTGTACCATTCTTTGGACTATTCCAGAAAAGAAAGCCAAAGATAGGAGAGTTGAAATGGCTTGCCAATTATAAATATATAAACAGTCATTTTCCCATCTGTAACACTCAAGACTCAAAGTCTGGTTAGACTTTTCGAAGCACATCATCTGCTTGTCCTTCCACCTCAATGGCTTCCACATCGCCCTCAAGCTTGATGCACTTATACCACTTAGCACAATACAAGTATATCCCGAAATCAATTACTGTTAGCCCAGCAAGGAGAAAGTAGAACCTGTCCATATGACCGGAATTGAGGTTCCCAGGGATCCATCCCGGCTTGTTATTCCTGGCTGTAATCCCCATCACCATGTTAACCAACAAGCTACTGACATAGTTTCCGAGGGAGATGGAAGCCATGCAAAGTGAGCTCCCGAAGCTCTTAATTCCATCTGGGGCTTGCCCATTGAAGAATTCCAGCTGACCCACATACATGAACACCTCCGAGGCTCCTACCAGAGTGTACTGTGGTATCTGCCAAAATATGATTAGCGAACTTGACTCGTATCCAGGGGTAACCCTTCTAAGTCTTTCGATCTCGGTGATTCCAGCAGCCACCATGGCTAGCATTCCGATTATGAGTCCTACACCCATTCGTTGGAGCTCAGACAGACCTTTGGGATTGCCTGTTAGTCTGCCAGCGACGGGCACGAGGATTTGACGGTATATGCCGGTGAAAACTAGAACGCTGCAGATGTCGAAAGCAGACATGCTTGCTGCGGGAAGCCGGAAGTCGCCGGTGCTGGAATTCATAACGACTCCTTGCTCAACAAAGAGCGAAGCCATCTGGGTGAAGACGACGGAATATATGATGGTGCAGAGCCATATAGGCAGCATCTTAAGGACGCATTTGGCCTCTTCTACCTGAGTCACTGTGCAGAGCCTCCATGGGTCGTTAGTTCCATGCAAATCATTCTGGGTCTTGGTTGCTGCCTTGTCCAAGAACCTGAACAGATTCAAAGGATATAGACAAAAGAATAATCAATTCATATATAATAAAATCACTCACCAATTGACCTAGGTGGTTGTAGTACGAAAACACAAATTAAATGGGCCACAAGCCATACCAATTAGGTGAACCATGTTGGTGTGGCAAGATAGTGACAAGCTAGCTCGGATTTTAAGTCTTAACCACATGGTCATGGACTCATGGACATCAAGTCATCAAACCACCCAGAGAACCAAACCGGCCAGTTCAATCAAGCTTGGGGTTGGTTAAAATATTAAATCAACTGTGGAATAAGTTATACATTTGTGTTCATCAACCATTAATCTTTGGAGTTTGGTCTTTAAGATATTACTTACCCGAATTCATTACTGTGCATGATCTTTCTGCTCCCTTTAATTGCAGATTCTGAACCTTCCAACTCATACAATTTCTCAGAATCTGCAGGGACAGTTACATCCCATTTCCTGAAAGTTGCAACAAATACCTGGGCAACACGTGGCAATGGGTTGCCACATGGCTTAAAAAACCTATACTTGGGTGTTCCAATCAAGAAGAGGATAAGGGCTAGAACTGCAGAGCCTGCGGACGCTAAGAACCCCAGCGTCCATTTGCCTGAGTCCTCGAAGTAGACTAAGATGGTGTTGGAGAACAAAGAACCCACGTTCAAAGCGAAATAAAAATAGCAAAAGAAGGCTGCTTTTGCGTGCTCGTCGATCTGGTCGGATCCCAGAGTGGCTATCGTGGGTTGGTGACCGCCGTATCCAAAGGCAACCAGGTAAATTGATAAATAGAAGATGGCGACGCCAGCCGAAGATGCTGGCCTGCAATCAATTACTCCATCTCCACAACCATCTGGTTTGATCAGGAACAGCCAAGACGATAGTGATAGCAGTACCAGTCCCTGTTAAACAAGTAATGGAAAATTTATGAATATATATATATGGTCTAGCTAACACCAGTCGTCCTTTCTGATATGATTGTTCCTTTTCTTATATGCAACCAATCTGTCCCATTCAAATGGTTCTTACGATTTGGGTGTTAACAAATTAAATCCGATTAATCAATGAATTACATGCACCAGGAGATTATTTCGAGTACTAGCTAGTAGTAAAAAGCTAGAAATAGAGAAGATAAATATACCAGCACAAATATCAACTGAAAGATTGCACAGGTTAAGTATCTGCCCCAGTATGAATCACTGAGGAACGCGCCGATCAAGGAACACATGTAAACAGTTCCAGTCCACTTGCTAACATTGTTCGCGGCATTGGCATTGTCTTGCTGAAGAACCCTTGTCAAGAACAAAACTAAGTTTACACCCACGCCAAAGAAAGCAAGCGTTGCCAGACCTTGGTTTGCTGCATGCATGCACCCATTCGAGAGAATTGTAGAATATTAATTGTTTAATCTAAAGGATTATTAACTTGAAAACAACGTAACCCATAAATTTTCTGTATATATAAAAACATAAAACTCCGGCCTGATTAGTGATTACCCAGTAACAGAAATGCAGGCTTCCACCCTCCAGAATTGCTTTTGATTACAAGGCTTCCATTTTCATCGACGGGGCCCTTCTTCTGTTCGTTCTGAGTTAAGTCTGTGTTCACTGCTGATTCTCCAAAGCCATTTTCTTCTATCACCTGTTTCTTCAATGCATAAAAATATCTAATAATGGTCAAAAATCAAAAGGGAAGCAGAAATTAATTCTCAAGGAATAGATTAATTTGAATGTCATGGACGGGAAAGCCCAGATGCATCGCTTTAGTGGGCAATAATCTAGCTGCGCCATACAAGGGTTGGTCCACCCACAGATTCTTAGCTTTGCCAGTTGCCACGTAGGCACAAGATTGCCCTTGCTTAGGTGGCAGTCACTGAAATCTCAGCCAGACCACTCTCATACGGCTCAGCTGGACCAAAAACATAGTCAAACTCCAAAGTCCCAACCTTGAGCGAGATATCTTTGTTGCTGATCTCCAGAGCTGCCATTTTCACTTCTTCTACGAAAATACAAGAGAAAATCTCTGTTAGATGGACTGAAACACTAAATACAGCCCTTCATGCAGGGGCGAAAGCAGCAGGCGCAAAAACTTTGAAGGCTCAAGGGTACGTAAAAGAAGATGTTGCAAATGATTCTCTTCCTCTGTTCTAACTTAACGTACTGAGTTGGTCATGGACGTAGAGGTGGCAAAAAAGAAAAAAAAAAACAAAGTCAAAAAAGGACGAGAAGACTAGTATCTGAAAGCAGATTTCAGATGCGTCGAAGTGTTTATATATGAGTGGAGCATTAAAATTGAGAAACCAGACAGATATTGGTAGATTTCTACTTAAAAATGGTGAAAAGAAATGATGATATAGATAGAAGAATATTAAAGGGAATGAAGAAGTAAGAACAACTCAACCAAGGGAAGAAAACTTACACTGAGAGAGGAAGATAGAGAGAGATGAAGAGAAGTGAGGAGAGAAGGGTGTAAGAGAGGTAAATATATAGGGAAATAAAGGGACGATGAATGTCGTTTTCAGGAATTTAATTTTCGTTTGCAATAAAAGCAAACTTTGCAGGGAGAAATAAAGGAAATAGTAGTGGTGGACGCTCGAGAAGGAGAATGTAGTCTGGAAGAATATCCGCCACTAACTGGGTCGCTTCTTCTGTTGATTCTTTCTCTTGAGCCAGTGGAGGTTTTCTGTTCAAATGCTTCCATCAAAGACAAAATCTTATCGTTGATTTGTTTTCGCCCTTTTTAACTCATATGTTTCTGGAAACTTTCTGTTTCCACTGGTTCTGCTCTATATTTGTCTGTAATTCTTATAATTAATCGCGTCACCATGCACAAAGAGCATAGGAAAACAGTGACCTCAGAATATATCCAAATAACTTTTGCTATTTAGTCTTTTTCAGTTTCTTTCCTTTTTCTTTGAAAAGAAAGTTTTTCCAAGATGAAATCCTTTTCTCAAGGATATTGGTACCAATTTTCAGAAGTCATTTGCTATCTTGTCATATTTTGTTTTATATTTTACTGCCACATTTTTTTTGCTAAATATTTAATTTACTGTCATATTTGGAAGACCTATTTTTTTGTTCATGTAAAATTATCACTATGGCCCCAAACAAATATGTTATTTATTATAAGGTGAAGAAGTGTTTTCTTTTATTTGATCATTCATGATTTAACTACAACTATTTGAATGGTTTTCTTTCTTTTTTTTATTTTTTTTGATGAGCAAAACTATAGCATTACTTGATAAAATTGCAGGTAAAAAATTATATTTTCTTCATATCTTAGATTGATAAATTGTACTAATTTCCCTAAGAACATCCTAATTACAATAAATTAATCAAATAATCAAAATTCATATACTTTATCTAAGTTATTGCACTGTCAACAAGCCCAGCTGCACACATGGCCTGTCTCTTAAACCACTGTGTTCAATTATAATTTCACACAATATTATTCTATATTTTCTCGAAGGGGATCAGTGAATTATCAGGACACCAAATTAAAGTATAAATATTGGAGATACTAGGATCAAACTGTATGTATGCCCCATATTTAGACTGTTGATAGATTTAAGGTTATTGTGTTTGGATAATTAAGCTTCAGAATATGTTTCTTTTAAAGTCCAAAAGCACAAGGCCCCAATTTCAGGCATTGTGCTTTGAGGCTTAAAAGTGTTTTAGCTTTAGATTTTTATGTTTCTAAAAGCAATTTTTACCACACCCTCAAAACACTTTTTTGGATTAGTTTTGTTTCCCACAGCCCAAAGTTGAAAACAAATTAAAAGCTTAGTTATTGTATGAGTTGCATAAGTTGAAGCCTAAGATCGTCGGAGTTTTAATCAAATTATCAAGATTAGTGGATTGGATTAAACCTGTGGATGTGATGAGATCCCATGGATGGAGTGAAGGGTTGCCATCACCAACCCCACCTCATCGATTCCCATCTCACCACTGTCCCAAACTTAATTATTTTTAAAACATGGTCTACTAGTACACAGTTACACACCAACATGCATGGTGTAAAACCCAAAAAGAAGGCAAAATCAGAAAGTGAAAGCAAAAAGGAAAATTGAAGAATAAACGATTACAGAATACTAGTATGGACAGGATGGCCTACCCTTTTTACAAGGCTTGGCAACTGACAAGGTGAGTTTCTCCCTGTTTCCGCCGGATTCCGGCGAGGGTGACGAGCGACTATCAAGAAACACAAGTGGCGACGCCAGAGAACCAAAAGAACTGGTGAGCTCTTTTGTCATTTACGATTATGGATGAGAAGTGGGACAAATTTTGCCCAGAAGTGCCGATCTTTCCCCTACAAAGATCAAAGACTATACTACTACAATTTTCTACCTGAGCTTGTTCTCTCTCTCTCTCTCCTCTTCGTATTTCTCCCAACCGCCTATTTAAATGTACCCACTACCAATTCAGTTTCCTTTTTATTAGGAAACTGAATGTAAAGCACTCCCTGACTCTCCTGTAGATCAGGGAAAACTTTTGACTGTTCGACTGTTTGGGGGGAAAACAGTCTCGACTAGCTGTTTACAACGTAGCAATAGTATATATTTGACACAAGGCCTGAGGCACGTGAAATAAAACAGTAAGAAACTTCAGAAAAATTGGTGGCCATTGCTAACAAAAACATCATCCCTGCAACCCGCCGGCCGGATCCTTGTGGATTTCAACGCTGATCCTTCGGCGAGATCAATAGTCTATTAGTCTTCACCGACGTTGTGGGAACCACAGCATCAATCCTCTCTGCTGTTTTACCGCTGGGTTCAGCTTCCTATTTTGACTCTCCAACCTTCTCAAATAGAGTTTAGCGATGGCAATATCTTCCCATTTCCCCGATCATTGTGAGAACTTCGCCACTTCGGGGCGGGCATGGGTCATGGGATGATTTTCCCCATCGGAATGGGGAAGGGGAAATTTTCATCCCCATGCCCCCAATTCCCATCCTGTAGATATCTCTGCTTTGCTTATATATGTATGTACATATGCATATTTATATATATGTACGTATGCATTAATATTTTTAGAAATACCATGGAATATGTTTGAAAAATTTTGGATTTTTTTTATTAGAATTGTAAATTTTAATTATCTTTTTAATTTTTAAAATAAAATAAAATAACTTAAAACGAAATGATTGGCATTATAAAAAAAATCCCAGAGAGAAGGGATCTTTAGGCTTAATTTGGAAGGAATACAAATACCAACATGTAGAGTGCAAAATCTTATATTTTGTATTATTTTATTTATATATACTGTACATATTCGTATTTGTACTCTTTTTAAACTTGAGCCTTAGGGACAGGGATGAGGATAACCTTAGTCTCCGCTAGAAGGGATAGAGGTGTGGATGAAGATAGGGATTTTCACGGGAATGGGGATGAGGAGTGGTTCCCCTTCCCACCCTTCCAATAAAGTTCAAATATGGTGCAGCTGCTTGAAATATGTGGCGTCCATGGTTGATTGATTGAGAGAGAGAGAGAATATAGTGGATTGAGCTACAATGGGGGAAATATATGATACAAAAAAAGAATTTTAACCAATCAAAACCCACAAGAGAATTTTGATAAATTACATCTGGTTGGTTAATACTTAATACACATATGATATCGTTTTCTTTTTTTAAATATCTATATATGATACCGGTTGATTGGTCATAAATATTGCACCTATCGTATCTTTCAGGTGGGAAAGGGATAGATGCAAGCTTCAAAGTATTGACATGTATCGGCCGATATGAATCGATACTATCATTTTGGGAGCTCCATGATACACCTCTACAGGGGGTGTATCGGGGTTCTAACCGGTTCAAGGGGCGAAGGAGCCTTAAACCAGCCCCCTTGAACCGATTTAAAAAAAATAAGTATTGATATGGCCTGATACACCCCTACCGGCCTATCGGGCGTATCCATATTTTGAACCTTGCTTTTAATAATCCTAACACATTTAAAATCAGTAAACAAGCACTACACACTTATCATCTCCTACATATGCGAATAATTGCTTCTTTTTTCTTGTTTTTTCCTCTACCTCTTCCTCGTCTTCTTTCATAAGAATTACTCAATGGAGTTCAAACAATAATAAGGCATACTCAAAATTAAAGGCGGCTAACTGTTCACGATTATTGTTGCGTCTGAGAAACAAGAACATAAGCACAAAATAAGGTGATCTTCAAACAACTAGACCAGATTAACTAGAGACAAAATTATACACTTCGGGCAGGACAACCTATCAAGAATGAACACACCAGTGGGTAACCCATTCGAACCCAATCCAAATCAACTAGTTGGAATAGTTGGAATAGTTGGAATTGGGAAACCAAACCCAACCCGGCCGCCACTTCTTGAACAGTGCCACTATTTTGATACCCAAACCCGGCCCAATACGAAACCTTATTAATTGAGATGATCCAAATCCGTTACTTTCCCACTTAAACATATCATCCACCAACCACCAACATCCTTAATTCGGTTTTACGTCTCTATGAGCAAAATCGCCGTTTTTAACCCGAAATCCCCTAACAGCTCAGCTTGGGTCTCTTCCAAGTTCCAAGTTCCAACCATGCATTCAACCAATTGGATATACCGGTACTCCATGATGCTCGTCCTCCTCCTTTTTTTTTTTTTTTATATACCCCCTGCCCGAGAAAAATGGACATAGTCCCTTAACTCTTGCCACTTGTCATCTGTTAAGGATCAATAGTTATTCGATGGTGGGCCCTCATTAAAACATTGTCTTCATAAAAAGTTGACATAATCTATCAAATGATTTAACCATTTGATCTGGATGCAATTTAATGGCAAATGTTAGTATGTGGAAACACTGCATTGCAAATTTATGGGAGCTGATACAAATGCTATTATAACCCTTTAAGCTGTGTTTGGTTTGAAGGGAAAGGTAGGGAAAGAATGAGAAAAACAGAGAAATTTATATAAGGTTTGTAAAGGTTTATAAGGTTTTTTTATATTTCCATTTCTTTTCTTATTTTTTCCTTCAAACCAAACATAACCTTAAAAGATTTTTTTTTTTTTAAAGGAAAATTATTGATACATGGACTTCTAAGTCCCAAAGTTTCTGGTCCTTGAATTAAAACCTTTTTGAGCTTAAATTTATTGCTTGAATAAGGGGTGGCTAGGTAAACCTATGTAGAGAAGAGATCTAATTGATATGATAAGATATGATCAAAAACCCTTTTTCCATATAAAGCAAAAAGATTTTAGGTTGGGTCACACAACACTCATAATACTATCAATGACCCCATAAGACATAACTAGCCGATTGTCCTTTGTAACAGATGATCAGCACCAAAAATTAAATGTACCTGTCATAAAAAGATTATTTGGGATAAAGTTCAGACCGAAATATTTAAAACACTGTAACAACTGTGCCCTTTTATAGTTATATTTATTGACAATCCTTGGGACAAAAGATACTGTCAAATGGGATGATTAAAAGTAGAATTTTTGACACGCACATCCTACCATATATTAGGAACATCTCTTGTATTTATTGATTATTATTCATGAGAGATATTTTATGTAGCTGTGAGGCGCCCATTTGTGAGGAACAAATCCCGTCACAGAATTTTTGTATGGACACTCTGCAAGGTGGGATCCATTTATTGGATAGGTCCTCATGCCCTGAATTTGCAATAGATGGCAAATTGTTGATGAGCTTTGGTGGCATTATGGTCTCACCAACCAGAGTACCATGTCTCAAGGGGAACCAACATTGCCTGATGCTTTTGTTAATTGTGCTATGGAAAGATTCAACTTCGAGCATTTCTTCAAGAAAAGATGTTTAAACAAATGATTATGTGACATTATAACAAAATATGCTTTGCTTTGTTAATATATAGTTTTTTGGAATCATCATAACAATCAACAGTGCTGTTAATGTAAGTAGCCACGTGGCACATGCCTAAACCATCTGATTAAAAAAAGATAAATTGTCTCAACCCAACCCATTTGCAAATGAGATGTGGGGGAGTTAGATAATATAAAATAAAGGGAGATTGATAAGGACAGGTCCATATTAACACTGTAATACGACTTATCAAACGTGCATCCGGTCCAACTCAGGGTGTCCTTATCAGTAGATTAGCTGTCTTCCACTCACATTGACTTGCACCCTTCTTGTCATTATTATAGTCATCGAGTCCCTTCCGATTTCTTTGCCGTCACTGATGTGCTTTTTGGTGGCGATGGATCTCTTCCAAACAATAAAGGTAGCAGTTCTTTGTGCTTAGGCTTTTTGGCCCATACACCCATACTATATGTGGATCATAGAAGAGCTTAAATGGACCTACAACAAAGAAGACTCTGAATTTTCTGCCCGCGAAAATTCTGCTCACGTTTACTTACACCGCACTGTTCTTGTGAATTGAAAACATTCACCCTGCATAATACTATATAGGAAGATGATATATTTTCTATGTGTGGGTGCGATGTTATGTAGGTAGACATTGGCATAATTGGTATGGGCAGAAGATTCAGACTCATCAAAGAAATATAACAACCTACGAATAACATGCAAAATAGGGCTGGATTTGTTTTCCCGTCCAGACATTTAGTTCGGGGTTAGAATTGGAATCAGAAATTAAATTCCTAAAATTGGAACAAGATTTTAAAAGATATATATGATTCCGAAAGAGGGTTGGCGTGAGGTAAAGAGAAATAGGGCTTGGTGGGTTTTAAGTTGTCTTTTTTTTTTTAATCCATATTGGAATGATAATTTCATTTCGAAGGGGAGAGTTCAAAATGGCCATTCTCTCTCAAAAAGAGGAATGCCATTCCGTCAAGAATGACAATAAGAATCCCATCCTGTCCAACCAAATGGCTGGAATCACAATGGTCCATTTCAATTCTAACTCCAGTCTCTAATTCCCGTGAACCAAACAGAATATTAATGGTTGGTTCAGAGGGCCAATCACCAATCTAACCCCTTTAGGCATCGGTCACTGGTAGCTAGTTTCAGTCTCTTGTAGGGTTGGAGTCCTGACATTGAATTAAATCAAGAACATCCAATGAATGTCTTGATTAAAGAATGGATTGTTTGATCTTGATCATGGGCAATTTGTCATGTTTGGTTTAATTCCCATTCTTCCTCATTCTTTCCAATAATAAAATTCTAGAATGGATAGAAATGGGTAGAAATGAGCAGAATGAGAAAATGCTGCTACAAATTAATTTTTTTTTTAAGAAAAAAGAAAATGAATTGTTTTTATAGCAAGAATGAAAAGAAATTTTGAATCTATTTGGTTACATTCATTCATTTTTTTCATCAACCAAAATAATAATATAGGTATACATACAATACTCATTAACTGATATATAGTGGAAACATGCAAGATCCACACTAATAAAACACAAATCAATCATGTGGGTCCCCACAGCCTACATCAATAACACAAAATATAAAAAAAAAAAACAGAAAATAAACTAGAAAAGCTTTTGCATTTTATTACATAGAGAAAATAAAAAAGGAAGCAAATGACACCTATTTAAAACTAATTAAAAGACGGTTTCAAAAAATAATTAAAAAGAAAATTAGTTTGCCAAATTGAGTAAGCAGTTGTGCAAATGAAGAAAAGAGATCAGGACTTCCAAGTAGAAATGGAATTTAAAATTTGTAAAATTAAAAATAAACTTAATAACATGAAGAATTTAAAATTGATGGACAGTTGACCCTCTGCCATAGATTCATTTTTCAATATAAAATGAATGAGGCCATGAAAAAATTTTGTAACTAGATGCTCTCATGTAATTCACTCTTGTCCATTCTTGCTCAGAAATGAATAAAAATCGAAAGAATGAAACCCATAACAACAAACCAAACATAGCTTTATACTTTATATAAGACAAAATTACTCTATAAAGCACTGCTTTCTTATTTTATTTCCTCTTTGTTTTAATAACGAAGGGTCACTAATCTGGTACTACACAGCCCATGATTGACAACGGATGCTCATTTATATAATTTTGGAGAATTTAAAACTGGTTTCAATAAGCCTTCTGAACTTCTGAGATGAAAAGGATAAAGTAATCTAGCCAACTTGATTATCTCTCCATTTCTCTCCCCAACACCAATACAAGACACATAATGCACAAACACAACACAATGGATTTGGGTCTTTTGGGTTGGATCGGGTTGCTTGAAGCATAAAGTCCAACCCAAGTACGTAATGCATTTTGGATGGATTTGACATTTTCAATGTAGCCCAACGGGGCTCCACCAAAGGTTGCATGACCTTAATTGGAATGCAGCACAGTCTTATGGTAATTTCCCCGCCAAATGGGTTAAACATTTATTGGGTTTTACCCTAAAAAAGAGAATTAAAAAAAAAAAACATATATAAGTCACGTGTACAAATATTTGTAAGGAGACCAAGTGGGCTTGGCTGAAGGTGGGCTACACTGTACCATTTGGTGCATTGTGTTGTCTTGTCATGTCTTCTAGCTCCAGCAGTCCCCTTCCCCACCATTAGGTTCCCCTTGAAAAGAAGACCTGTCTTGGTTGTATGGTCACCTACCCATATATATATTTTTTTATTCTCTTTTTTATTTTTTGCTAATACCTCTCAAAATCTATAATCCAGTCTTCTTTTTGAGTTTGATTTGGTTAAAAACTCAGCTGGGCTTAATTTTGGGTCGTCGTTCCAACCCAAATTAATCCAACCAGTTAAATGTAGCATTGCCTTGATTCAAAAAACCCACCCACACCACAGTTACAGTCTCTCTCTCTCTCTCTCAAGAGGTATTAACAAAGACGGGCAGTGAGGCCCCAAAGGTGCTGAAGCTTTAACCTATTTATAGAGTTTTTAGTGCACTGCGCAGTGCCTCCCTATTGAGTCGTTCATGAGCAATATTAGCAATAAAGTCAGCGAGCCAATTTGCTTCCCTAAACATATGCTTCACTTGGATCTGCATCTCAGAGTGCTGGATCCTTCATTGGACGTCTCCAATTATATTAAGACTTCATTTGGTTTACAGTTAGAATCAGAATAGGAATGGTCTATTTCCATAGTTTATTTAGTTCAATAGGTATTGGAATGAAAATTGAAATCAGTTGGAATGGGATTTCATTCTCAAGAGAGGGGAAGGGAATGGCCAATTGACCATCCCCTCAAATGGGAGAATGTCATTCCACCAGAAATGAAAATGGGAATGGAATTCAGATTTCGTCCAATCAAGCAATTGGAATCAGAATGGTCCATTCCAATTCCTATTCCGGATCAAACACTAGACCACTTGGTCAAAGTGGCTCTGATACCATCTCAAAGAACCATTAAACCTAAAAACTTAAGCTATTAGGTGAAGTATTTGAATAAATTGATGTTCTCTAACAGGAGGGACTCACTTTCTAGGAGAATGTTGTAATTAGTAATCTGATAAGCATCTCTCGCAGGCTCAACAGCCTAAGCAATTTACCTTCCCTAGTTGAGCCATAAAGGACGAATTTGCATTAGACAGTGATTGAGTATTTTCAGAATCAAACAAACATCCTTTTAATTTTCACAATGTGATGTGACTATGAAACTCATGGAGGCCAAGGAGCTGTCCAGGATTTTTATTAAATGTACAATCAATAACTTGTTATGAATGGATTGCCTCCACATATGGTATGGTTCATTTATAGTACACAACAACGAAATTCAACCTCTAAATGATGCCTTCCAACGTCGGTTGAATTCACACTGTATATTCTTCTTACTCCTTAGACCCACATCATCTAATTTTCACAGCAAACACCAAGCTGTCGTGCTCTGGTAATAGTTTTAAATATTCCTCATTACAATGGTGTAATGAATAGAAATATCAATAAATGTTGGTCCAGACCAAGTGATCAGACCAGACTCAAACCAAAACAGTGCCTGTTACGGGTAATACAAACTAGAAATGATTTCTCTGATCAATCAAAGCTTTGTACAAAGCAAAAAAGAAAGAGAAGCAAACCACCCTTAAGAAAGCAATGCAAATAATCCCAGAGACAAAAGATTGAAAGATGCAAGCTAAGAGTGAGTTGTAGTGGATGAATGAATCCGGAAACCCAGCAGGACACAAGACATCTGAGATCTGACACAGCAAAACAGCAAAATTACCTTGGTCGTTTCATACAGTGGCAATGACATATAGCCTATAGGCTTTTTCTTTTCTTTTCTTTTCTTTTATTATGCCCGCCCATACAGCTAGTTTTTCAAATTGTGAAAACGTGACTGAATGAAAAGGGTGAAGCATATGCTCTCTTTTTCAATCGATGATAAAGAAATGTTTTCTTTTTCTTTTCATGGATGACTCGACTGTTATTCTTTTCCAATGGATAGAGAAAGATGGAAAAACAAAAACGAGAAAAGCTGATAACAGAGTCAAGGTATCAATAAAAACAAGTATATGCTATCACTGAGCTTGGGCGTGTGCCAAGTGCCAACCCCACACCTAGACTAGCAGCCGTGAAGGAGCCAAAGCTTTCGATCAGCTTAGCTTGGGCTTTGGGGCTAATCTAGTGCTCTAATAGTTGGGCTGAGACACCAGATGCGTCAGTCGTCACAAGCCTAAGGAGATGATGATGATGAGCTCAGGCGCAGGTCACTAATCACTTGTTAACACTTTGGACAGGACAGGACCGGACGGTTGAACCAGTGACCCAGTGATCTGGTTACCTTTTCGTTTCCCAACAAAAGGTTTGACCCATTTGGTTTTATGTCCAGTTCGAATCTCATATGAATCATATGACATTGCTTTTTAATTTTAATATCAAACCCATTCAAACTAGCCCCAGAATTGTTAACAGGTATAAGAACACCCAATAGAAGAAAAATTAGTAAATAAGAGCAGAAGTGCAGAACTAATACATGTTATATGGTTGCTTCTCTTAGATGTATATATCATGATATCTAGAGATTCTAAACATTCCAATAAGCTTGAAGCCTTGAACAGGGCTAGAAGAACTACCCAAGAACAACTAAGAGCCTTGTTTAGCTAAACGAATTTGATTTTCTTTCTTCCTTTTGTTTTTTTTTTTTAGCTGAACCTGATTTACAATCGGGGAAATTTTGCTCAAGGAGCCAAGATCAGTAGCTGAGCTAATTGGGTCATTTGCAACTTTAGTGCCTCACTGAGGAGTGAGGACATTTTGTGCGCATATATCATCTACTGCTGAATGGGATCCAAATGGAGATCCCCCAAAAACAAAAAAGTTGACGCATAAACATATTAACTACCTTCCATTTACTATTTTCATGTCGATGGTCAAAAAACATTCATCAAAGCTCCATGGACCGGAGTGTCAGTATCATCTGATTGTAATAATATCTGGCGTAGAAAAAAATATACATGTTAATTGATGGGTTCCCTTTCAAAGGAGTCGTAATCGTCTGGAAGAGACGTGTGCCTTAGCAAAAGGAGGGTATCATCAGGCCAGGTTAATTAATTAGGCTTAATTTGGTTGCAGTGATGAATCAAAATTAGCTCCCTACACCGTCTGGGTCAGCTAGAGCAGAAAGAACCTGCTTGGTTGATTGCAGAAAATTGAACCAAGTATGGCAAATAAGGCTTAATTCTAGTGCTGTATTTGGGTATTGGAATGACTAAAATCAGTACAAGATTGAGCTTGTTCAAAGTGGGAGAAAAGGAAGAAAAATCTTAATTAGTATACAGAAAGAAAAAAGCTCAGCATTTAGTGATGTATTCTCTTGAGAGTCGAGAGAGACTTTGTTGCTGAAATGAGGCCCGATGGACGCCATGCGTGCGGATTTCCTGTCCTGCAACCAAGAAACAACTAAAGAAGGCATTCATAATCATTTCTACAGGCGTTGACTACAGTGTCCTGCAGCCATCATTAACAAAGGAATAAGCTCTAGCCCAGGTAGCAACCTAGGGTGGGTGGCTACTCACCCAATATCCATCATCCGAAGCCTTCTAGTTATGTACAAAACTGTTCCAATTCCTTCTTCCTATTCAACATCCTCTACCGTTCTTCCTTCCTCAATGGAGCTCATCAGAGGTTCATTTGTCCAGTTGCTACTAGCTCATCTCTTTAATAAAATTTAATTTGCATTCAATGCTCCCCAAATCTTCAACCTCCTCTGAGATAATCGATTATGACCTCAAAACTTTCACATAAACCTCTCTTGGTTACTGGACAAATTAACACAACACTATTAACAGACTCAACAATGTACATGTTGAGTTGTGCCTTGAATTCTTTGTCCTTGGCCTGCTCCACGTTTGACTTACATTTGTGCAGAAAAAACCCAAGGCAAAATTTTCTAAGAGAAAAGCCTGAAGGTGGAGCCCCCATGATAGAATGACCTGATCTATTTTCAACTTATGAGTCTGATTTGGATATGTTAAAGTTGTTGGGGTTATCTCTTATGCACCCTTGACTTGCTTAAGAAGATAGAGCAAGTCCTGTAAGCGAGAGTTGGGGTTATCTCAATGGAGCTCATCTCTTATGGCCCCTCCTGTGCCTTGAAAATCCCCACAATACTCATTTATTTCTTAGGGAAAATTCTCGATTAGTACCTTGTACTTTGGACCTAGTGCCACTTTGATACCTGAACTTTAAAATGCGACAATTCAGTACTCAAACTTTCAAAATGTGTCAATCCAGAACCTATCATTAACTAATATGTTAACCAGTCGTTAAGTGACATTTGGAAAGACACAAATACTCTTTGAGTTTCATCTAATTTTCTTTATCAACCATCCATATGTTGATAAAAAATGAATAGTCTCAAATCCTTGCCTTTTCTATTTAAGAAAATTGGGGTTACGTCTCAGTGGCATTCTGGTAACCCCAACTTTCTTGAACAGAAGAAGCAAGAATTTGGGACTGTTCAGTCAAATGTTTGGATGGTTGATAAAGAGAATTAGATGACACTTGAAGGGTATTTGTGTCTTTTCAAATAACACTTGACGGCTGGTTAATGACAGGTACTATATTGGCACATTTTGAAAGTTTGAGTACTAAATTATCGCATTTTAAAGTTCAGGAACCCAAGTAGCACTAGACCCAAAGTACAGGATACTAATATTGAATTTTCCCTAATTCTTACTTATATTTTGGTCCCCTTAACCTTAACCTTAACCATGTTTTACTAGCTTTTTCCCTCCTATCCATGTTTACTACTCTTTGCCCCCCCTCAAGAAAAAAATCCTGTAGAGGATCACCCAAACAACTTAAAGAAGCACCCAATCTGAATACAACTTTCTTGTAGAGCAAAAAGCTTTGTTAGAGACCAAGGGAAAGTCAGGCCTATGATAACATTACTCTCCCTCAACAAGGGTATGGATAAACTCTGGTTTTCTGTTAGGAGATTTAACTCCTGCTCACTCTTCACGAATCAGGCTCCGCCACCACACTCAATAAGAGTTGAAACAAAGGAGTTTTAGTTAAGAGGGAACTGTCAATGATGTGAGAGTGATTCTCGATGACCAGATGCAGTGCATGGATTTAACTGACACGTCTAAGTCCATCCAACACTGGCTCCTGCCTGCAAGTTCTACCTTCAAGTTCGTACAATGATCACTCCAATATGCCCATTGTTATCTATCTCAATGCTGATACTAGTGCTTGGTAAAGTCATGCGAGGGATTACAGCGGCTTACAGCTAGGGGTGTTAATAAAACTGTTGAGGTTTAATGGTCCAAAGTATTTATTGGATTGGACCTGAGTCCATCTATAATAATAGTTATATTAGACTGGTTGTGTTGAACCAATATCTGATCCATTGATTGAAGATAAGAGTAAGGGTGTCAATTGGCTGGGTTTGGGATGGACCCAATCTGAATTAAAATCCATTTGAACTGGTTAGATCCTCCACTAAGACATTGAATTGAACTAGCCCCATTGGACCTGGTCCATCTGTAATGGGCTCATATTAGAGCAGATCGGGTTGGACCAATATCCAATCAATTTTGAGGCACGTTTTTGGGATGGTTTAGTTTAGACTCTACAGGCCAGCCCCAGGAAATGGACCTAAGTTGCCTAGTCCAGCACTATTAATTGTTTCTTGTTTTCCACTTAAAGATAGAACACCATCTTCATATTATGTAATAAGTTGAAACTTGGCACAAAGTGCTGTGCTGAGTCATCAATTACAGAACTTTGTACTAGTTTGTGTCTTAAAAATGCCCATTCTATGACTATGACTGAGGTTCCGCCCACCTGCAGTCCCCTGCACTACATTGTCATGGTCGCTAAGGCCCGTGGAGCTTCGACTTGGAGGGCTCATCTTATGTCTCTATTCAGTGTGATGCAGCACAGCAGGAATTATTATGTCATATGGGCTTTTGAGATAAATGGGCTTTAACTATCCTGTCTACCACTGATTTGGTGGTCTGGAATCTGGTTCTGAATATTTTAGAATTGATGGTTTTAGTGTGTTCACCTCATCACTCTCTTTTAAGGCCAACATGGAAAAAGAAAGCCATTAATCCTTTTGTTAATATACATCTTAGAAAGAAAAGCTAGAAGTTAATGGGTGGCTTTATTAAGGAAAGTGACATAGATACAAGATGGGATTTTTAAAGTTGATATGGACTAAAGCAAATGGATTAGTTGGTCAAAGTTAAAGGGTTTCTAATTAATGGAATATTTAGGAATCGGATTAGCCACATCATCCCACGATACAGTCATTAGAGAGGGGTTAGGAGCTTTGCAGCCAAAAGTTAATTCACATACTAATATAATAGCAAGTAAACCTGTGCAGTGTTTGGGGTTGGATAGTAATTTGGTCAAATTTGGGTTGAAAATTTTGGGTTTTGACATCAGTTTGATTCAAGGCCAAGATCCATGTTTAGGATTGGTCTTGGGTTGGCCCTTAACCCCCACCCCCACCCATCCAAATTCTACCCATGTTTCATTAGGAATAGTCAAAGAGGTGTTCAAAGATATTTACAAGGAAATATAATGGGGGAGCAGAAATGTTAGGAAACATGTGAGAGATTTGTGAATAATTTTCTTTGAGAAGAGTGATGATAGATTTTAATAGTAAAATTTACGACGGTTTTCATGAAGACACATGTTTGTACCTTGGGATTTATCAGATTTTATGATGGGAAATTAAGATGCTTAATTTAAAAGCTTTTTTTTTCATTTTAGTAAATTCTCCCTTTTTTTTTAATTTCTCACATGTGTGGAGAAGGAGAAAAGAGGAGGCTCTGTGTGAGGCTTGTAGTGAGTGACCTTTCACCTCCCCTATCCACCATAAATATGACTTTTATTGTGATTTGTGACTTGTATTTTTAATAATTTAATTTAAAATTAAATAGCCACATGTGTGAGGAATGAGAGGAGATATGTGTGAGCATTGAGGTAAGACTGTGAGAGGACTCTTGGGCAGCTCCTCTATAATATACATTATAGGGATATAGATAAGCAGAAGGAAAATGTCCTTGGGCAGCTTGTCTCTTAAAGACTTAGGTGATGTTTGGCATCGATGATGATTTCTCAGAAATTGGCACCACTTAGAGTCAATATCAGAATTTGAAAAATCAGTAATTTTTTTCTTGTTTGATTGGCTGATTATGCCGATTTTGGCAAATCAGTCAAAAATCGATTATTGAAAGCAGCCTTTTTAAGGATCACCTTTTCTAGTGATTTCCTGATTATTAACTGAATAATAACTCTAATACAAAATTAACATGGCACTGAATAATAATTCTAATACAAAAATAATTGGCCCTTGAAAACCAGTACCAAATAGACTCAAAGCCGATTTCTCAAAAACCATCTTACATGGCGTAAATGATACCAAACAACAATTTTTTATGCTTTTTCAAAATTCACTGATTCCAAAAATCACCGATTTCTGGATAATTGACAAAGAAAAACCATCATTGATGCCAAACATCACCTTAAACAACTGAAAGAAATGGGACCTCTGTAGGAACTCTTCTGCTTCACGTAGACCGCAACTATTATCTATACTTCTCACTACAACTAAGTCAGGAAGAACGCCTATGACTCCCCTTCTCTGTTCGGGGTTATTATCCACATCAAGGACGCGTTAACATGAACCTCACACATCCATTTCTATTAAAAGAAGATGCGATCTGGATCAGTGCTTCAACACCTAGAGACTGTCTCACCATGTCAATAGTAGTATTACTTAGTTGTTCAAACAAAATGATCAATGTGCAGACTTAAAATCATTAGCATGTCAACAGGGGCAAGCAAGGAGGCTAGAGGTCCGTTTGGTTCACAGTTGGAATTGTAATTGGAATTGCAATTCCTTGGAATTAGAACCGGAATTATCTATTCTCATAATTTGTTTGGTTCAAACAGAAATTGGAATGAGGATTAGAATCAGTTGGAATGGGATTTCATTCCCAAGGGAGGGGGAGGAAATTGTCATTCCCATAAATGAAAGAATGTCATTCCAGCAGGAATGGGAATGGGATTCTGATTCTGTTCAACCAAACTGATGGAATTGAAATGGGCCACTCCAATTCCAATTCTAGACTCCTATTCTTGCAAATCAAATAGGCCCTAAGTAACCAATTCCTTATGGTTGGAACAAGGCATTGGAGTCTGTACCTACCCAGTATTATTTAGGGCTTGTTCATTTTCTTTTAACTCTTATCTTTTAATTTCAAGAGGAAAATGGTTGTTCATTTCTTCTTATCTCTTACTTCTTAATGTGCAATCATACAACTTTTTATTTTCCAATGGTAACCCCAAAAAGACAAACAAAAACTCTCATATATGGGGTCAAAATGCAGAGAATATTGTTCTGAACTCTGAATTCCGAAAATTATCAAATATCCATTTTGACCCCATATATGAGAGTTTTTGTTTGTCTTTTTGGGGGTATCATTGGAAAATAAAAAGTTGTATGATTGCACATTAAGAAATAAGAGATAAGAGGAAATGAACAACCATTTTCCTCTTGAAGTTAAAAGATTCCTCTTCAAAGATAAGAATTTAGAGGAAATGAGCAAGCCCTAAATAATACTGGGTAGGTGATCTTCTAAAAAGCATCGTTAACCCTGACACCCTGTCCCCATTTGGAAAAAAGAAGAACCAAAGTAATTTAATTTATTCTAAACAAATTTCTTTGTAAGCTAATCCATATTTCAGGCCTACAGAGCTATTCATCTAACCAAAAGCTTAGTTGATTTGCTTTTCTAAACACTTTTAATGTCTTGGAGTAGGTTTTCCTAACATGTTAAATGGGATGGAATCTTTCAAATATTGGATGAGTTCAAGCATGTGCCCTAAGACATTTCCTTGCCTATTTATAAAGGAGAAAGACACTTTTAAACCTGCATAAGCTTCTAATATATCTTTACACAGAAAAAAAAAATCTTTTGCATCTCCAGATGAGAATCAGCAAGCGTCTTAACTAGAGACAAACATTCACTTTCAATGATGACCTGGTCAGAGAACTCCTTAGCAGTTGAGACATGGACCTGTCAGAGAATAAAAACCTATTTAGGGACCTCAGTTAACAGTTTAAGCTTTTTAGGTTAAGTGATTCTTTGATAATCAGTTTGACCCAAGTGATCTAGTGTTCCATCCTCGTCACCCTTATTATAATTAATTAAATTTCAGCAGGTATAGATGGGTTTATGATTGTCCAAGCTTGAAGACCAATAGGCTATTAGGCTTCCCCATAAAAGGGGTGTATTATATAATAAAAACTCCTAACAAGGCATAATAACATAAGCCCATTAGAGCCTCCCTTGTTGAAAAAGATCACGAGCCCAAAACTTCTTGATTGATGGTGCTGATGCTGTTTCTCGAGAGACACCATGCCACCTGTTTGTCACCAGTGGGTTTTTTCGATTCCTCTCTGGCATGAGATCCGCCTCAACCCCAACAAAATTCTTAGTATAGATAACCATAGCACCCATAGAATTGATAGAAATATCTGCAATGGTATTCTGCATTTGAGCCATTCCCACCTCCTGTTCCATACCTTCCAATCCCTCAAACCAAATCTGAAGACGAAATGGCTATAAGAAACCTCCCCCGACACTACTGGCGTTGGCATTAGGAGCATTCCTTGGTGCTATGAATGAACAGAAAGAAAAATCATCAGTATCATAGAAAAGAATTTAATATAGCCCATAAGGATCTTACAAACTAGAAATGACAAAGCAAAAATATTCTCCACTGTCTGTGCAAAAGATTTTTCTATTCAAAACCAGATTGTCGAGACTGGCAATCCGCTTCTTCCTCAATAGATCAAACATTGTTGACACATTTATATCATTGTTGACACTAACAAATTCCACCACTGAAAAAAAAAAAAGCTACAGATTCTATAGCTTGTAAGAACTTATGATCAAGATTACCAACTTTGAGTTGTCAAGAGTTTTAAATAACTTGGGACGTCCCTCATACAAAGAAACTTCTTTATTTGTTCTATTGTAGTTGGGAGAATGAAATTCACTGTTTCCAATTCCAATCAAAACAACAATATTTAAAATTGGAAAGGAAGCAATGCTTCTGCTATTTCTTATCAACGTTGCAGACAAATTCATTCAAAATTACAGTGGGAACAATAGAGTGGTGGCTTAATTTCTACAATACCATCACCAAAGCAACAAGCATTGAAGCTGGGAGATGAAATTAACTCTTCAGGACGAGCATTTTCAGTCGGCCTCGAACGTTTTCGCCCAAGGAAACGTTGATATTTTAAGCAGAGAAGTTACGAAATCTGCTGGGGTTACTCCGTTGCAGGACGACTTAACAGAGGTTACTAGAATGCTGGCAATATCAAGCAAAGCTTCTGCATCCGCCACTTGTTCGCTAGGATTCCGAACTGAATTCCCAAGGAAAAATCAACACATTAAAGAGTTTAATTAGACAAAAAGATGCAAAGGATAGGATGTCAATGGGCAGAGAAATCAATTTCAACTGCAAAAGACCATTTTCGATCAGAGCAACATTTTCTGCAGGAAAAGAAAATAAACAACGTCGTTCCTCCTTTGCAGCTCAAAATCTTGTGAAGATAATGTGCTTTTATATGCCAGTACAAAATTTTGGAATATGGTTCTTTCATTCGGTGGCATTCAGAGAAGAACCTCATGAAATACTGTTACATAACAAGTTGAGAAGTTGTAATTAAAATACCTAGCTGATGCATGATTTCGACTCTGATTGATAAACGTCTTAAATTTATCGGAATCCACTCGAGAAATGTTGTCTCTTTCATCTGCAATGTATTATAAAAGTAGACATTAAGCAAATCTCAAACCTGCGACCGAGCGAAGAACTCTACAAGACCCCCTGCTGACCAGAGTCGTTCATCTGGGCTCCTACGTTCTCTATCTTATTCCCACTCGCCTGTTCGCGTTTGATCCTGCGAAGCTCTCCCATATCGTCTGTGATACTCCCACAACTTGCCGGTTCGCGTTCCACTGCTTTCACAATTCTGAACATAGTTTCTAATACTCAATGAAGCACGAAAGAAGAAAGAGAAGAACAATAGAGAAACTGAAATCAAGTAAAGGTAGAGATATCCGAACTCCTCAATAGAAACCCCAATGAAACACAAAACCTGTAGAACTAAAAAGAGTAAGAACCCATGACTGAGAATGCCTAACACTGAAAGAAAGAGACAGAAAAGGGGCAGAGACAAGACAACAAACGAAACCTTCCAGTTAGAGGTTCTGTTTATCATCTATTCGCCATTAGAAAGCGTATACTGTAACTGTATTACGATTGCTCTATTCTCCTTGCCGGGAAAAGAGTGAACAGTGAAGCATTAATTCCCTCAAGCTATAGTGACCAAGACATCTCAATGGGGGCGAGCTACCGAATCTCAGTTCTCAGAGAAAAGAAGATGGCTACCAAATAATGATTCTAATGTTCGAGACGTCAAGGGAGTGATTGATCAAAATAACCGTCTTCTGATCAATCGTTCTGGTTCGTTATTTACTTGTATTTTGGCAGTTCACAGTTGCCACCTTGTAAGTGGGCTTGCCAAATATCTTGGTCCTGGGCCTAGATGCAAACTTGTAGCACTGAAAGCCCAACAAGAACATTCTAGTGGTGGGCCGATTGGGCCCATTTCCAATGGACGTATCATTTATGTAAGCTTTGGCATTGTTTGACGCCAAGCCTCATGCAATTGCAAATTCCTGAACGTTGGATCTGGATCTCCTACAATGTTTTCCTGCACTTCCATTTAATTTCTGAATTCTGACACATGTCAACAAGCAAATGTTTCTTAGATGGCGCATGAGCCCAGAGCCGTAACAATGATGGATTGATGGCCACTCTAGTTAACATGGGCCTGGGGATTCTGGGGCAGAAATGATTTGGGCTGGGCTTTGGGCTTCTGGGCCTCTGGGGCGGTCCAAGCCATTTTAACATAAATCGATTGATGGATTGGACGGCTGAAATCTTTTTAACCTTCATATAAAGGTACATGTAATGAAGTTCAGTTAGTATGCAGCTGCCACTCTGCACGTTCAAGATGTTGCCAAATGGAGGCTATCACATGCAATAACACGTGATAGTCCTCCCCGTATGGCCGAATGGAATGGAAAGTGGAAACAAGATGAGAGCGCTTTCAAATTTCAACTCAAATGCCAAGCGGAGTGGAAACAAGAGACGTCAGAATTCAAAACCCGTGTCCAGGTTCAGGTGGGTAGCTTAGCTGTCAGCCGATAGTGAGGAGGAATCGACGTTCGACAGCCAGATCGGAAATCAGACTTCTGGACCCGTTTTTTTTAATTTTTGAAATTTGAGAAGGCGGGTGCTACTGCTGGTGCTGGGTAGGTGCATTGCACTGCCACGTTTCTCGGTTTTTAAAATTTCTAGTATCCTCACCTCATCATCATCACCTATGTTCAACAACGTTAAAATAAATCCCCACTATCCTCCCCTAATTACGAACAGCCACCTTCACATTTGCATCCACATACATTTTCGTAATTTTTCTCTACAATAAGGAGGTGGTTGTCTTTTTCTGGTAGCGGGGTCCAGCCAAATTTGGCGGATTCTTCGCTAAATTGGCCTCCGCTACCAGGGTTTCCCACTTTTAAATACGGCGAGAACCTGCTAAACCACCTCACTTCAGTGATTCAGTCGCCGAAGGATCAATTCGCATATTGTAAGAAGGATCTCGCGATTCAAGGCGATTTAGGGTTTTGTACAGGTTGAGCGTCCCGCAAAAAGATGAAGGCATCTCTCAAATTTCGAGAGGATCAAAAGCCCCTTTTCAGGGCGAAGGTCCCTCTTAGTGTATTGGGGCTTCCTTTCCAATCCAGTATCTCGGCCGGCGACTCCAAGGAGCTCTGCTTGAACCTTGGTACTTTGTTTGAACGGGGGCCCTCCTTCAGGATCGCTTATCGCCCCAACGATTCATGGAACCCCTTCAGTATCGTCGTCAAGACCGGAATTGGAAGCTTCGGTTCTCCTATTTCTGCCCCCATGACAATGAGCGCCGAGTTTAATCTGCTTGGCCATGGTAATCCGAGTTTCTACATCCAGTTCAAGCCTCGGATCGGCGACTTCTCAATCAAGAAATCCACTAGTTCGCACATCTCTCTGTCGTCACAGCCTTCGGTTTTCGGCTCAAAAATCAAGCCAAACGGGATGAATGTCGACTCCGAAGTGGAAGACTCGGGTTTGGGCGGGGAGGTACCGATCGCGAACGGCACTTACAGGCCTGAAAATGGCGTCTTTTTTCACAAGAAGATAAATGGTTTGTTACCGGAAACTCATGCCACCAATGCGATCGACGGTCTGTTTTCGGGATTAGAGTTTAGCGCAAGCACCGTCCTGCCGGTGAGAAATCGAGCACTGCTGAAATTCCGGTGGGGCCTCAAGTTCCCGCCGGAGCTCAGGGCTGCATTCATCGAGGACGGGATCGCAAGCTTTACAGATCGGATTTCACTGCGCAAGTTTCCGTTCCTAGCTATGAAAAAAATCTCTATCGAACACGTGGCGGAAGATGATCGAAAGAATGCGACGAAGTGGGGTCCGGGTTCTCTCTTCCAGGCAAATGCTGATGTGACCGAATCGTGCTTCACTATAAAGCGTCAGCTCGAGGTGATGCAGGCAGAGAATCGCTCGTTAAGAAAGGCAATCGAAGACCTGCTATCGGAAGTCGGTGCCGGGAAGCAAGCCCCGGGTACTAGAATCCAGGAATCATTGAAGTACAGAGAGACGGAGAGGAGTGGGAGCGGGAAATCCTCGGGCGATAGAAATGAGCGACGGAAAGGGGAGAGAAAGATACCGGAATTTGGTGGTGGGTTCGTCACCGGCGATAAAGGGTTGGATGGGGATATCAATGCAGAATTGAAGAATATGGGTGGTGCAATCTGAGATCAGCGGCGGAGCAAGCATTCTCCACCATTACTATATAAGTAGGTTTCGTAAGCTAGATATACACAGTTATATAAATGGACTGTAATATGGTATAAGTTGCATTAGCTTGTGCGCATTGTGGATTGAAGAAATCAAATTTGTTATTCTTTTCTGGTAAAAAATGTTTTAAACTAGTAAAATATAAGATGTTTTATATTTGTTTACATGTATTTTCTAAAGTCTAAATTGTTGGCTTGGCTCCTCCCAAATTATTCAAATAGGAAATCAAGAGAGAGGCAGAGATCCAACATGTTAATAGTGCTCAAAAGATATTTGGAAAATAATTTCAGTTTCAGGGGAAAATTTTCAATTTCCGGTTCATTTGCCGTCTTCGTATTTACAATTTGAAAATAAAATTCTAAATGCAGAGTTTTAATTAGGGTTTAAACCTTTAGAGGTTATATTTCTCTTCTGAATCTGATTGTAAAAACTTTTGTTATTTGGGGTGGCTCGGTATTCATCGCTGGGATGGTCGATGTATTTGCTGGTCGGGTGGCAACTAGGATAGACCGGTCCATCAAAACTACTCTTCTGTCACATCAATCATCATCATCATCATCAAAACTCAACTAGTGTAGAGTAAAAAAAAAATCAAATTTTCTTAACCCGCCACAAATATCTTTTGCTTTCGTCCACTCTGGAGTCTGGAACTCGTCTCTCACACTCCCTCTGCTTTGTTTCGTCTCCCTCACCTCTGCTGCAATCAACCGCCGAACATTTTCAGCCCATAGAATATTTCCGCTGCCGCTCATTCCTCTCCCCTAAGATCACTTTCAAATTGTTGCTTGTTCCTCTCACCGAAGACCACTCTCAAGTCTCAACCTGTTCCTTTGCAACCACTAATTCACTTCCACAAACAGACTCTTCAGTCTTCAAGGATGATACGAGTTTGGGATTGAGGAAAAAAGTGTAGGAGATCCAGACCCCACTGCAAAACGGCATGTCCGCATCTCTATTTTGTCAAGTATGATGCTTGGGAGATTTTGGCATGGATGCCTATTGCCCAAGTAAAATTTGAACTTGGACTTAGTAGTCTCAGTTCTACCAAGCCTCTCCTTAGGTTGTAGCTTGCAGGTTGGTGGTGTTAAAACCTTTCTTAACGCAACACTAACCAAGAAACTTGCTTGGATAGGGAGTATTCTCTGCATAGTATGTCCTGCTAGGAGAAAAGGAGGTTGGGATCCTTTTCTTTGTCTCAATGTCTTCCCACTTAGCGAGGGAGTGGCGTACATCACACAAGTTCTGATCTCCATTTCTATCGTGTGAGCAAGTGATACAGAGTTTAATCTTCTCTGTCTACATCATTCCCTCCTCCTCTTCTTATTCTTTTTTCTCTTTCTCACCATTACTATTCACTGTTTGGTCGGAACCGATATGGTCCACTCCGGCCGCTTCAATGGACTAATCAACCATCCTTCTTTCTGCCTATTATCATGTCGCCAATCATTCTGTTCCGTGTCGGGCTCGAGGGCTATTGCAGTCTGCAGACATTCACTGCTGCATCTATGGAAGAGCAACTAATCCATTTCAGTTTTGACTTTGACTTTAGAGGCAAAACACCCATCCCCATTGAAAGAAACTCCATGTCCAACCACTTTTTTTAATTTGCTTACAAGTTGAATCAATGCATCGAATGAATGCATGGTATTCTGCGGGGATTTGGGATCCTTTGTCTCCCCATATTGACATTTTATTCTTCATGTTTCATTTCAATCAAGTGGAAAAATTATATCAACAGAATAATCGCTGAATCATTGGAAGTTGAGCTTAGATTTTCGACTCTTTAAATTAGGTTGACGTGCATGATAGAGAAAAATAGAGGAAAAGTTGAAGGGAAAGATCGAAGAGTATTTGCGGGGAATAGAAAAAAAAAAAAAAAAAGCGGAAGAGGGAATGAGGCAGAAGGGGAATTATCCAAATGTGAATTCGAATTTGATCCCCATTAAGGGAGATCCACATTAGATTCATTTATAATTGTATTAATTGTTAAATATGAATTCAACCCTACCCAATCATATATGCTCATATACATTGAAAATTTACAGTAGAGTTGATTTGAATATTGTATTTTTTTCCCCGTTTTCATAGCTTCAAGTTTCATATAAATAATTTTGTTCATAAAAATATAATATTAAAGTAATTTTTGTTCACTTTTATTTATATCATTTTTATTTTATTTATTTATACAATTCAATATCCCTACCATTATGGTTCCAATCTGGATCTACTATCCGATCCTATGGAATCCATTTGCAGAATTTGCAGCATGTGAATAACAAAGCAAGTCGTTTGTGCCCTGGTTAATGATCACAGGAAACCTGGTTGTGGCCAAATCACTTTAGCTAATATGGTATATGGTACATGCAGTAATTTTTGTTGTCTTACAAGGAGTGGGATCTGCTCAACAAAAATTGGAGATCAATTCAGCCCCCCACAAGATTGCCACCCACAACGTCCCACAGTACATTCCCGCCATGTATGGGAACATCTCCCGATGATAACATCAGAAATGATGATGTCATCATTGGTTAATATTCCCAATATATGGCAGGGATATGCTGTGAGACGTTGTAGGGGGCAATATCATCTATGCCCTACTCTGGATCTGCTACCCACCAAAACTCTATTTATACCTACTCACAAAACATCACACATAATAACATACATGCACAGGAAATGTTATGAGATGTATAGTGTTCCAACACAATTTATTTTGTTGGCACAAAGCCCCGTGTTTAGATCTTTTGCAGTAAAGTGCGGCTGAAGGCTGAAGCATCTTGAGGATGGAGTGAGTGTTGGTATAAGAGCGTAGATGGAGAGTCGTTTGTTTGTAGTGTGAAGAAATCAAAGAGTTGAACAAATTCAGGGCCTATTTGATACGTGGGAACAGGGGTCTGGAATTGGAATCAGAATGGGCTATTCTGATTCTAACTGTTTGATTGGGTGGAATTGGAATCCCATTCTTATTTCTGCTGGAATGATATTCCCATATTTGAGGGAATGGTCATTCTCTGCCCCTCGGAATGAAATCCCATTCTTATTCCTGTTGTAATGGTATTTCCCTATTTGAGGGAATGATCATTCTCTGCCCCTCTCTTGGGAATGAAATCCCATTCCTGCTGACTCTCATTTCTATTTCCATTCCTGTCTGAACCAAATACACTATGGGAATGGACCAATCCAATTCCAATTCCAAAGGATTTCGATTCTGATTCAGACTGCAAAACAAACGGGGCCTCATTATTTACTAGCATTTTTCTTAATGTGGTTATTAACTTGTTATTACTGTTTTTATAACAAACCACCTTCATATTGAAAAAAAAAAAAAAAAAACTCCAGGCATGGATGTGTGTAAATATTCCAATATTAAGAGCTCTCTGAAATCAAGGAAAGCAATGCCATATTCGGATAAGCTTTTGTATTTATTCTTTTCACTTTCAAAAACAAAATCAGGCAATTAATAACATTGATAGGAAAAAAAATCAGGCAATTAATTTTTTTAATGGTTGGTAGTGAAAACAGTGATGGTTTTCCAAAGCACGAGTATAAAACAGAAGTCGTATAAAACACATTAAAAAACAGTGTACCAAAAAATAAAAACACATACTACATTTTACCCAGTAAAATAAACAAAGCAAACGCAAAACCCCATATTAAAAGTAAAAACCTAATTGATTAAAGGTCAGTTGAAGTTAAAACCCACAAGGGTATTTGGGGGTGGGTAGTCGCACTCGCACATATGCGTGGAAAGCAATTGCAACTGCTGAAGAACTGTGAAATACATTGCAAAACAAACCTACGTCTGTCCTAGAAGGAATGAATTGATAGAAAACGATTCAAATCTGAAAAATCGACCTCTTGTCATCCACACAAGATTTGAAAATTAAAACGACTGTTGCAGAGATCTACGCTGTGTTTGGAACCGTGGGCTGCCATCGTCACTTCAGCATTTAGCCCATCATGCTGATCTGTACATATAGAGACTTGCAAAAGCAGGCCTCCATTTCTGTAAGCGCCTACCATTGGTGGAAGCTTCATGATGAGGGTAAATTTGGCCCTCCAGTGAAATTGTGACATGTGGCACCTCGTGACAACTACGCAAATACCCAGGCAAACAACTTACCAAGTTGGTGTCCCACCCGGGCAACGGTCTGGCTGGCCTGGCGCGACCTGCACGCGGCCTACAGGCGGCCTGCACGCGGCCTGGCG
>NW_010729092.1:3746385-3767306 GCF_000365185.1 Nelumbo nucifera | reverse complement strand
CCAACCTGGCTGACCTAGCAACCTATAAGACGCCCACCGAGAACCATTAACGTCATACCCCGTGAGCTCGGTAGCTCACCAAGGAGCTCGCTAAGGAGCTCGGTAGCTCACCAAAGAGCTCGCCAAGGAGCTAGGCAGCTCTCCAAGGAGCTCGCCACCAAGGAGCCAGGCAGCTCGGCATAGCTCCCCCGGGCTTCTCGCCACTTGTCGGGTAGCTCGGTACAGAAGAGTAGTTTGGCGTATCGAAGGAAGATCTCCTGCCTGACAACCTGGCCCAGACACCGACCCGCCGACTGACATAAGCGCCGACCTAGCAACCTAGCCCGGACACAGGCGCCGACTGACATAAGCACCGACCTAGCAACCTAGCCCGGACACAAGCGCCGACCTGATTACCTGGCCCAGACACCGACCCGCCGACTGACACCGGCGCCGACCTGGCAACCTGGCCCAGACACCGACCCGCCGACTGACACAGGCGCCGACCTGACAACCTGGCCCAGACGGCGACCTGGCCGCCTGACACAAGCGCCAGCCTAACAACCTCGAGGAGTTCATCACCGTACCCTGGTTCTGACGGGATATGACGAGTCTTACCGTTTGAAGGCTTTTCACCCACCTAACCCGCGAGGACACCACTATATAAGGACTCCGACCCAAAGCCAAGGGGGTGAAAAAGGCTTTTCACCCACCGTACCCTGCTCTCTAGCTCTCTCATTTCTCTCCAAGCTCTCTGTAATCAGAATGCTAACTTAGGCATCGGAGAGTCCCCGCCGAGAAAATACCCCCGGGTCCTCTGATTCAGTTCTCGCAGGTCCCTCAGCTCCTGCCGCCTACAAAGGAGAGGAAATCACCTCACACGGAGGGTAGTCAGGTTGCGCTGCACCAGAGAGCTCCACCATCCTCTGAGTTGCAAGCCACCTAGGAGCAAGTCAAGTGACGAGTCCACCAGGCAGTTCGCCACCAGGGAATTCGCCACCAGGCAGTTAACCACCAGGCAGTTAACCACCAGGTAGTTCGCCACCAGGCAGTTCGCCACCAGGCAGTTCGCCACCAGGGAGTTTGCCACCAGGCAGTTCGCCACCAAGCAATTCTCCCCCAGGCAGTTCGTCACCAAGTAGCTCTCCACCAAGGAGCTCGCCAACAGGCAGTTCGCCACCAGGGAGCTCGCCAACAGGCAGTTCGCCACCAGGGAGCTCGCCACCAAGTAGCTCGCCAACAGGCAGTTCGCCACCAGGGAGCTCGCCACCAGGCAGTTCACCACCAAGCAGTTCGTCACCAAGTAGCTCTCCACTAGGGAGTTCGCCACCAAGTAGTTCGTCACCAACTAGCTCTCCACCAGGTAGTTCTCCACCAAGGAGTTCGCCACCAAGTTGCTCATCACCAAGGCACGTCACCACCGGGTCAAATAACGAGGTACTTAGCCAAAAAAAAAAATTTATACATCACAAAAAATTGGTGCGTGACCAAAAACGGTTATATCACTTCACTTTAAATTTTCTCCCAATGGGTAGGTGTTTATTCACTGTTTGATGTGGTGCCTAATGGTGTCTAATTGTCAATAAACAGTTTCGTTATTGCTTTTCTCCGTTTTGCAAACAAATCAAACACAAAAGTTCAGTGAATAAACAATAGCTATACCAAATACATACCTAATTGCAGAAGAGTTAACTTGCCACACAACTAAGGCATTACTATCATTATCATAATAGTAACAGATTGGAGGCTGTACTTCCATTCACTCCAAGTGGAAGTGGTTGCCATTCAAATATGATCAACAACCAACCAGTGTGTTAGTAAGGTCTCCTGCTGGTCATAGAGACTTGGGATTGACTTCCGTCTACACCTGGGTTGGGGGATGCTAGGATGGGCTACCCCCGTTGTGTAGAATTCGATTTTTATTAGGGCAAGTTGGTGCTTGCACCGTTCGTGCAGTTCCTTGCAATACTGCATTAGAAATATTTTCCATTAAATAAATCACATAAGTACGGAGATATTCCTAACGTAAGGATGTAAAGGCTGTCAGAACGACCTTCGAGTGATTTTTGAACACTTCAGTGTTCTAAATGGGCACCAATTTGATTTGATATTTTGTCTTTTTCACCAAACAAAAGTGTATTCAAAATTCATTAGGGCATGAGTTGTTCTACAACCCCACTCGCAGGCAATGTTTTCTGTGACTGCTTGAAGTAAAAAGGTGGTGTAGTAATAGTTTTCCACTTGACATGTTGGACATGCCAAATCCAGAGCCAATTGTATATTGGGCTTATCAATCTGGATATCCGATCTTATTCTTTGGATCCACACTTAATATGTTTAGTTGACTCAAAAAATGGGCTTGGATTTGCTACCCACAATTTATTCTCATATCTCTACCGACAGGACATTACAATTGTTTATTGGGAATATGTCTCTTTTTACTCATAGGAGATGTTCCCAATACATAGTCGTGGTGTTCGATGGACAGAGATGTAGGAACATTTTGTGGGTAATGGATCGGGAGTGTCAAAAAAAATAGTTCTGCGTGAAATTATCGAATGGGAATTTGAGCATATACTTGTATCTAAATCCATCCATATGATTATGTAGGGAAATTTAGAGTTAAATCCATCTCAGGCTGCTTATTAGGTGATACATGCATAGGTGGCAAGGCCCAGGATGATGCCATGTGGCATCGGCGGGATGCAATCCTAGCTGTCCACTGCTAACCACTTCCAACTGCTCCGAGGGAAGGTCAAGTATAAATAGGGGTGCCCTTTCTAGGTAAAGCATCTTGTTCACTCTTGCTCTCTTACTTATTAGCTCTCGAGTGACCTCTAAGCCCTCGTATCTGGCCTCGTCCGACCCTTCCCATAAGTTTGACTAACTTGACCGTCGAAGTCTCCACCCCTGAGATAACACCCGAGGCCTGTGATGCATACTCTCTTACTCTCAAATTAGACACATCAACATCGACTAAGGAAATAGATTTACCTTGTAGCCCTCAGCCCCATCTTTAGCATCAACATTTGTGTTTGGGTTTTATTTACTAACACCTTCACCCATGATTTACCACCCCTTAGTTTTAATTAATTCCCTCACCAGTTACTATTCTAACTGCATAAGTTGGAACTATTCAAGAGAAAGAGGGAGAGTGAATGGCAACGAGTGGGGAACCTTGTCCTCGATTTCTCGGCCCAAGGTAACCATCTAAAGTTATATCTAATCCTAGGATATTTCTTTACCAAAAACAATCTCAGGATATTTACTAAAATACAAAATTTAGAAACATCTTAGAAATGGGAATTTAGGAGTATTTTAAAAATAGGATTATGACAAGATATTAGGATTTTGAGAATTTGGGAAAATTCAAGGATATTTTAGAAATTTATATTAAAACTAGGTTCGAGATGGATTCATGTTTTCTAAAAAAACAAGATGATTCATGAAATTTTATGCAAACCCCATTCCTATCCCATCTCCAATTTGGAGCTAAGATATTTTCTTGCCCCTGTTTAGGATCACAGAAAACTCGCCCATTTGAGATAGGATCCCAATTTTAAGGGAAAAATTATCGAGAGAGAGAGAGAAGTGAATTTTAAGGGAAGAGGTTTGCGAGTATGCTAAGTAGAGAAGTGAATTACACGGAACGAAATGCAAAAACTCAAGAATGGGCTTTCACCATTTTTGCTTGCAGGAAGCCAGCAACTACAAGGGTGAACAAATAAGTAGAGATCTGTGATCAATATTTATTAATGTTGGGGGAGATATGTTCGGTGGTTCGGTGGAGGAAGGATATAAATAGTGTTCCTACCCTTATTTGATATTTTTTTAAAAAAAGTTAGCATATTCTAGAAATTATGTTAAAAAGATTATTTTTAATGATATTAGGGTCCAAAAGTTTCCTTTACCTGATAGAATCCCTTTAATAAACCCCTATTGAATGTTGATGAGTAATTTTAAAATTAGAAAAATTTAGAAACTAATAAATATTAAGCAGACACATATAATATTTATTATATATAGTATTTTGTATTATATAAATTCTATCATACAATTTTTATGTAATATAAAATATTATTTATTTTATAAAATAAATTGGTCCCTTGCGCCCAATGCTCGGACAGGCCCATGTTCGCCTTTTTAGAAATTTTGCTTTTGGAGTCCAGATCTGCTCCTCACAAATTGCTTCTCATACCAACCTCACAAGACATTCCGGCTGCACATGGGTACTTGTCTATTATTTTCATGAAGAGATGTTCCCAATACATGATGGATATGTGCTATGAGGTAAGAGTGAGGTGCTCTATGTGAGAATCAATTCCGATTCTTGCTTTTGTTGCAAGGTTCAAAAATTCAAACCATGGTTTTCAAAACTAAACCGGACCGGACCGTCAAACCCAAAAAACCGGGAACCGGTCACCTAATTGGTTCCATTTTTCCCCAAAATTGCTTTTTCTTCCAAAACCGTTGATTTTGGTCAGCAAACCACTGAACCGATTGGTTAACCGTTCAAACGGTTTTGACCGTTTTCCAATTTTTTAATTTTTTAATTTTTTAATTTTTTAATTTTTTTTGTCAGAATGGGCCGGCTGTTTAGGTCAAACGGTCGGACGGTTCAAACCGGTAACTGGACCCCTGACCGGTTTGGTCACCGGTTCATTTTTAAAAACCATGATTCAAACAGCTCATTCTCAGTTTCAGATGCCGTTAAATAATACTCCTGGTTTTGAAAATCATTAAAAAAAAAGGCCTTTAGAAACAGAAAATCACATTTTCTCCTTATGGGGTCTTGCATTGCGTGATGACCTTTTTCAATATTTTGTGGAAACATCACCAATTAAAGATGGCGATGTGTGGCTGAAATTCACGATGAAGTAGAGGGTGTGCAGAGTAGTGGGCAGGAAATCTAGTTGGTATTTTGTGGAGCTATAACAAAACTTGAAATTTACAACAAGTGAAAATATGCCACGTGAAAATAGAATAAAAATAAATAAAATAAAAGAAAAGGCGATTTTGTGAATACCGGCACAATATTTTTTTTAAGAATGAAAATGAGCAACATAGGACATTTGTTAGTCTCAAAAGAATTTAGGAAAAAAATGTTTGGTTCATAGCAATATTTTCTCATTTTTCCTATTTTTACCCATTTTTTTCCATTTTAGAATTTCATATTGGGTAAGAACGAGAAAGAATGAGAATTGTACCAAACATGGCCTTAATCTCTTAGCATAAAGTCTCAAGGTACAAATATGTATCTTAAAAAAAAAAGAACTCCTAGGCCTTGTTTGGTTTGCATGAATAAGGGCCTAGAATTGGAACCGCAATGAGTTATTCTGATTCCAACTGTTTGATTAGACAAAATTGGAACTCCATTTCTATTCTTGGTGGAACGGAATTCCCCCATTTGAGGGAATAGCCTTTCCCTGCCCCTCCCTTGGGAATAAAATCTCATTCCCGTTGAATCCAATTTCCATTTCCATTTTTGTATGAACCAAACAGAATATGGGAATAAACCATTCTGATTCTGATTCTGATTCCGATTCCGATTCCGATTCCGATTCCGATTGTAAAACAAACAGACCCTTAATTTTCTATATTAAAATCTACCATTTCTTAAGAAAATTATTCTCAAATCTCTCACTCTCTCTCTCTCTCATATTCAATGTTTGTTACATCCCCTCCCCTCATTAAGGGTACATTTGGTTCACAGTCTCATAATAGTCCATTCCTATAGTTTGTTTGGTTCAGACATGAATGGGAATGTAAATGGGAGTCAGTAGGAATGAGATTTCATTCCCAAGGGAGGGTAGGAAATAATCATTTCCTCTATTGAGCGAATACCATTGAGATTCCGATTCTACCCAACCAAACAGTTGATATATATTTACCAATTGGCATAGATGCTTTATAAAAGTACTTTCGCAAAAGTGCTTTTATAAAAGTACATTCGTAAAATGCTTTTATAAAAGTACTTATGTAAAAGTGCTTTTATAAAAGTACTTTCATAAAAGTGTTTTAATAAAAGTACTTTCATAAAAATGCTTTTATGAAAGTTTTTGTAAAAGTGCTTTCGTAAAAATTCTTCCATAAAAGTGCTTTTGCAAAAGTAAACATATATGACAACAATTTTATAGGTAGAGTTTCCTTATAGAATGAAACTAGCAAGATAGGACATGATTATTTTTCATGCTATAGGCTAGTCAATTTTTGTGCTATGTGCTGATTTTTCATTCTAAAAAGAATGTGGTCTTTGGCAAGAATTTTGTAACCAAACACTCTAATGTTATTCATTCCTGCCCATTCATACTTAAAATGAGTAAAAATTAAGAGAATGAGGCCGAAAACAATAAATCAAACATGACCTAAAATGCTTAAATTTAATGTTTTTCTTTTCAACATACGAAAATTTATATTTCTAATTTTGACATGTAGAAAAGAGAAGAGGAGTGAGGCTAGTGGTGAGAGACTTTTTACTTCCCCACCCTGGAAAACGTCCAACACAATGATGGCCAAGAGATGACATGGCTGAGATTTCACAAGGTTCAAATATGTGCCAAACATATCCCACGTTTAAAACATAAACATATGGGCTATATTTTACGCAAGATCATCTCATCAATTATAATAAAGCCAGATATTTAATTACTCTTAAGTTTGCTTAGGGCTTGTTTTTCATAGACAATTAAACACTTTTCCGGTTTTTCAGGAATGTAGGCCCCACAAAAGTTAGCCTATTCCGATTCAGACCTCAGACCCCATTTCCACAAACCAAACGGGGCCTAAATTCCTCTACTTCCTTTTACATATCTATGAACCTCTTTTGACCCTCTCTAATAACACAATGGACATTGTCTAGAACCAAATTAATGTCATAATCCAAATTTGATAGTTTAGAGTAGATGGATGAAAAGATTCTTTTATTGCCTTTTGTCGTTGATAATTCCACTTGTTAGTGCCTATCTTTGTGGTAAATACAAAAGAATTTCCTTTTTAATGACCAATAACCCCAGGGTCAGGATTTGTAAGTTCAAAATACATTTGGGGTAGGTGTCAATTTAGAATTGATGTTAATTCACGGACGGGTATGGGTGCATAAATTGGTTTTTGAACCTTCTAAATGTTTATAACTTTGCAATGAGAATAAAAAATCTGCATTAAGCCTGTTCGTACTTTTCCATTATTTTTTTCAATTTTTTGCTTTATTTATTGGTGGGTTACGCTTTACATGGAATGTCTTATTTCTGCAATGTGGACGGATTATATGTCCAATTTTGCAAAACCAAATATTCTGGGACATGGAACAAAGCTGGTTTGGATAAGTGAGAAGTGAACATTTGAATTTGAATGACCCCAAAACATCATTTATTCAACATGGTGCTAACTCAGTTGGTAAGGAGTCCGTTTGAAAGCAATTCAGCTTTGATTGAGCTATGTTCATTGAGTTGCATTGAAAAAACTACTAAAATTAGCTTAATTCAAAGGTCAACTTATCAGCTAAGTTAAACGACATTTCACCAAACAAAACTTAATTTCTAATAGGAGTGCAATTTGGGCGGAATAGGGATGAGAAATTGTTAAAATTTGAATCAACTCCCCCCACCCAGTGTATTGTAAATTCTTCAAATCAGATATCCCATTTGCACTCCTAGTTTCTAGGCTTTTTATATGGGGGGTCCAACTTGCATGAATGTCCTCTCAAACGGGTATAAAGTCTGGTCACTGTTAGGTTGCTCGTCTTTTGCAGAGATTTGAGATCAAATTCCACATTCACCCGCCTCTGTAGGATTATGGGTTTGCGGGCTATATCCATCACGTAGGCCCAAATAAAAATAGAAGAAAATAAAGGAAAAATATCTTGTACTCAATGGTCAAAGAACACGAGGTGTAGTGCGAACTTGTGCGCAGCAATCTGGTTTGCTTCATGGAAGATATCATGGTCCATTTCCCAACAATTCATCAAAAGGGAAGGACCATTCTTTGTCTGGACATGTTGCAGAGTTGGAGCCCTACTTGCAATTTTGGGCCCTCATATCTTTTCGGACCCGCACCCACTGCCCATAAATCTTCGTGATGGGACTGTTTCAAAAGTGGGTGGGTCTAGATCTTCTGTATGTAAAACAAGTGACAAGTTATAGGGCTCGGATTAGCTGTATTTCTCATTCTCATATGTGGTCTCAGTCTCTAGACCAATTTTGATTCCACGCCCGATTCCTTGAGTAAATCCGAATCCAATTTAGATCCGTATATAGGGTCTGGGATTTGACATAATCCGATCCAAATTTGGGCCTTTTACATATTTAAGCTTTTAGGATGTAAATGATTTAATCGGATTTGAATTAAGATATATTTGAATCTTTATATTATAGATCCGATCTAATCATTTAATTTGAATTGGTATTCGATTTAATTTCTGAAAATTTTAAAAAATTATTAAAAAAAACATAACAATTTATATAAAAAAACAAGTATAAACATATTGACACAAGCTTCGGGCTTCTTATGATTATAAGTAGTATCGCTATGCATGTTATTAGTGTAAAGGATTATGAGCGATCAGAGTTGATCATGGGCGTTACATTATCCGATGCTGATGCAGACACACGATATCATCTTTTCCGTAAGTGCTGCCGTGCTGGCGCAATCCGCAACAAAAACGCTTAATTTAATATGTTCTCCTACACGGTTGCTGCGGACCCACAAAATGGGTGTTGATCATCTGATGTGAGACACGTGTTATGATGTTCCACTGAGAGAATACGGATCGTCTCTTTTTAAGAACCAACGAATGAGAAATTGAGGTCCCTCTCCCTCCGCCCTATCAAAATTAACAAAAAAGGGGAAATTCACGAGAACTGCGCCTTTGAATTATGCATGACTCAGAACGAGTCGTTTCGGCAACTCATGGACGAAGATTAGGTTTCCGCGTTCCCAAGTCCCAACTGAAGCGCACCTAATAAAAAAGGTAGAACGGCAAAATCTATTTAGGGTAATTTCGTCAAACTACCCGCAGGCGCTTGATGGAATATTTAAAATTTCAGGTAGAAGCTGTAGTTTCACAGATTCGTCCAGGGGTAATTGAGTAATAGCGCACTAGTTGGAGAAATCCAAGAATGAGTAGGTGCTGCAGAGTCGAGATCCATCCAACCCTTATATTACAAGCCCTGAAGCCCATCTCAGAGAGAGAGAGAGGAGAGAATGCGTATGTGTATATGTGCTTCTGCTGTGTGAAAAAAGAAAAGGGAAACACAGCCAAAATCCAAGAGAAATAAAAGGGAAGAAAGAAGACGAAAACAAAAAAGAAAAACCCTAGTTTTGAAAAAAAAGGGAGAAAAAGATGGCAAATTTGCAGAGTGGTTGAAAGAAGAGATGAGAAACCATGGCGAATAACGGGGTTACAGAGACGGAAACATGGGGTACTTGGGAGGAGCTATTGCTAGCATGCGCCGTTAACCGGCACGGGACCAATAGATGGGACTCCGTCGCCATAGAAATACAAAACCGAAGCTCTACCCTTCATCTACTAACCGCTCAGAACTGTAAACAGAAATATCACGACCTTAAACGTCGATTCACGTCGAAAGACGACAAAACCAACGAAAAAGAAGACGAATCTGAAACGAACGATAAGAAAGATGTCATGCCGTGGCTCGAAGAGTTGAGAAAACTTAGAGTCGCTGAGCTTAGACGTGAGGTTGAACGATACGATGTTTCGATCGTGTAAATTTCTTCTCATCATCTTTTGGTGCCATTTTTGTATACGTTAGATTTTCAAAGATCTGAATTAAAAATATCGGTTGTTTCCTATTTTCTCATTTTGGTTGTGCGTCGAGGGAAGGGATCTTTAGTTTTCATTATGATCTGAGATTTTTCTTTGCCGTTTCATTTTACAGGTCTCTGCAATTGAAAGTGAAAAGATTGAAAGAAGAGCGCGAATGGAGCTTGAGAGAGAAAGAGAATAGTGTAGAGAAACCAGATCTGGAAAAGGACTCGGAGAAATTCAGAGCTAAAGAGGAACAAAAGGAGAGAGATGATGAGCCGGAAAAATCCTCGCCGGAAAACGTCGACGGCGAACCTGTTACCGGCGAAGAATCCGACCGTGAAAACCAGTCGTTCAACGAATCCAATTCGACGGATCCGAAGGGTGGCACTCGCGATAACGGCGTTGAAGAGTCGGAGAAGAAACGGGAACCGGTGGAAACCATTACCGGAAGACCGGATCCAGTTTCTGGTGACTTAAAGCCTACCGGTGAGGGGTCTTGCAACGGTAGTTCGGATACAGTGCCGAAAGAATCTGCTGCCCCGCCAGTGGGGAAGTCGTTGGGATCAGTTAAGGCCAGGGAAGCGGGTGACTCGCCCGAGTTATGGGAATCGATGGCCGAGTCAAAAGGTGGCGGGGATGAGGAGACGAAAGAGAACAGTGACGTGCAGAGTTCGGCGAGTTTGTCGAAGAAGAATCGCCGGAAGGCGATTTCAGGCAGTAGTAGTGGGGACGAGCCGGAGACCGAAGAGGTTTCTCCCGCCATCAAACGGATTTCTGTTAAATCTGAACCGTTGATGTCTTTCCTCGAGATTATCCGGTCGCACAAATATGGCTCCGTATTCGAGCGCCGGCTCGACAGCCAGGTATTTGCACAACAAATTACAAAATATTTTTGTTCTTTTATTATTTTGTTTTGTTTGAATTTGTCGAAATACATAAATCTTGATCTTAAGGTGGAAAAGGTTCCAATAGGTAGCAATTTCATAGTCGTATCCTCACATCCATCAAGCAACGTTGCTCTAGTGGGGTCCTCTAGATCTTCGATCAAATGTGTTATAACACTTCCACCTACCATCACAAATTTGATGATTGATTGATAGACGGTTGGGAACGCTCCATGGAGGTACCCAACAAATTTTCCGTCGTGTCTTCGTCGCCCGTCGCTATTCCAGCGTCCCTTTCTCGCCCTCCACTCACAGTGGTAATCGCTCTCTGTATAAGCCGTTGGATCTGCTCTCCCTTTCTCGCCCTCCACTCACAATGGTGATCGTAATCTGTATAAGCCGTTGGATCTTCTCTTGAGATTTTTGCTGGTCAAGGTATTTCTTACAATTCTATCAATTATCACGAGGTTGGCCACGGACTTTCCCCGAGGTTTTCCAAACAATTCCCTCTTTAAGTATGCCGTTGGATGGCCCTCGGAATATACAATCAACGGTGGAAAGTAAAGGAACGCCATGATATCTTTCATAACTTTTGATTTGTTTTTTGATTTTAGGAATATATGCATATCTCTGTTCATATTATTGCATGTATGGTTTCCGTTTCACGTTCTCTCTATTCCACGATGAGGTTGGAGTAGTCTCTAACGTGTAAGGTGTATGTTTATCCCATCTCTGTCTCAAACGTGGCGCGTGTGGGTCCTGATGTTAGGTGTGGTTCCCGCAATCCTGATTGCATTGGATTGTATATATGGTTAATGGACGTCTGATCTCTGATCAATGACATTCTTTTGTACAGTTGTGTAGTCTAGGAGAACAGCTGCTCAACGGTTGGCCGCGGTCTGCTGGTCCCTCGGGGTGTCGGTTTGTCACATGACAGATCTTATCTAATGGCGGGTCCCGCTCTCTTCAGTTTACCTTGCCCGTAGGACCACCGTGAGATCGCGGTGGTTACAGTGTACCGTTCTCTATGGTAATATGAAGCCCAGTCACGGCCAGCGTTCTTTACATGCTTAAAAGTTAAAATGATAGATACTCGTTTGTTCACTCATAGATCATACATGATAGACCTCCCTCTTTAGAGAGATCCTATGATACTGTGGAACAGCAACCGGAGAAGGATCTCTACATCACAATCTAACGCCTCGTATGCGACGTGTCGCATTTCTTCTTGCCAGTTCCAAGAACGCCGTATGGCCGATAAAACGGGCCATTGAGTTTTTGGGTGCGGAACCATTCATAAATTGGTGGGACCCATTTCTCTTTCCAGCAACTTGTAATTTGTCAGACCGTCTTTTGCGTCTATGAAAGTCTCAGTAGTGTCACGGAGCTCTTAAACCACAACAGGACAAAATGTAACGTAGCGGCGTAGCGCCCGTTCTTGATTACTTGTGTTGAATAAAAACGAGAAGGAGAGAAACAGTGAGTCCCATGACATCCTTGCTTACGTGTAAAACTTTGCATCAATATGATGCGCCTTTTCTTTCCTCTCGATCGAAGACATTTGCAAGTTTGATTTTATTTGTAGTAGGTACTCCTGAATGGAGACCGCATCTGCTACTTACATATTGGCGCCTCACATAGACATCCTATCATGCATTAAGAATATCTCCCGCACTTATAAGTTATTATTCTCGGGAGATGTTTCCAATGCACGGTAGATGTGCACGTGAGGCGCCCAAGTGTGAGGAGCTGATCCCGTTCCCCCGGAATGCCGCTCGAAAACCACTTTGTGATTACTGATAAACTGCTTTATGACTTTGCAGGATACGACTAAGTATACGAGTTTAGTGCGGCAACACGTAGACCTCGAACTAGTGCAATCGCGGCTGGACGAAGGGCGGTATAACAGTTGCAGCAGCAAGTTCTTCCGCGATTTGTTGCTTCTCTTCAATAATGCCATCGTCTTCTTCGCCAAGTATTCCCCAGAATCTGTCGCTGCCATTGCATTAAGAGAGCTTGTCACTAAAGAGATGGCGAACAGAAATACTAAAAAACCAGATACATCAGCTGATGAACCACCCCAGCTACCACCCGTTCCTCTTCCAACTAAATTGAGTTCAGAACCGACGGATTCGTTGTTTGCAAAACCTAAATCAATTGGTCCCATCATTGCTTGCCGAAAACGCAGCTCCATATCAGCTAAGGCGTCCACGGCAGCTATCGATAGGAAAGGTGATCTAAAGCCGTCAACAATAGGAGCAACGGCAACGGCAGTGATTGATGAGAAGCCCCTTATCGATGCGAAGCAAGCCGATAATGTGGCCGACGAAAAAAAGCGGATGAGAGATAGATTGACAACGTCCGGTACTAGAAGCTTAAGAGCAGGCAATAAGAGCCGGGCAACCACTACTACCAGCAAAATTTTAAATGCGAATTCTAGCCAAAGCCCAGAACGTAGCTCGAGCCCTCCGTCGGGCAAAGGTGGTGTTGCTCCTGAAGACAGTCCAGAACCCAAGGTGGAGAAAAAAAACAATAACACAACCGCTGTTGCCAAGAAGCGTAGTGCGGCGAATTTTTTGAACAGGATGAAACGGAACTCTTCGTCTAACGGAACACTGTTAGAGACGTTGAAGAGTTCTGTAAATGGTTCGAACAATAACAAAGGAGTTGCAGGAGGAGTTGAACAAAAGAAAAATAGCGGAAAGAGTGATGGACGGAAAGATCAGTCTCCCCAACAAAGGTCTGGCGGCAAACATGCTAGAGAACAGAGGAATCCGGCGAAAAGAAGTGTCGGGCGTCCGCCTAAAAAAGCAATGAGACAGACATCTCTACCCCCTCCCGTACCATCAAAGCGGGTGAGAGAAACGGTAGAAACGGAGGCGATGACATCTAGGCAGGCGACGAAACGAAAGAGGAGGTGATGGCAGGTTCTGTAAATTATGTAGCGCTAAGGTTAATTAATTTTGTAACGATGTTATCTTTTTCGTTAACTTTTACCTCTTTTCTTCTGTTCTTTTTCATCCATTTGATATTACTGGTTTTCTTCATTGTTTTGCCTGTGATCATTTGTGATTACAGTTTATATGTTTTTATTTTTGGTAATAATTTGTGATTAAGTTCAGGTGGTTCAAAAAGTAATAATTTAACTGAGTTGGCGTTGGATTGGAATCAAAATTAAGAGATCACAGTTGCTCCCCACAAAGGGCGGATTATCCTGCCATCCGATCGTTTAGGATGTGGTGTTTGGAATGAATGAAAAAGGTGGAGAAAGCAAGGAATATAGGGTAAATTTTTAAATTATCCTTATGGTTTAGTTAATTTATTAAATGTATCATTAGTATTTGTTTTTGAAAATTCACAAACGCTATCTTCATAGTGAACTTTTCGTCTTCGTCCTCTTTCTTCTTCAACAGTGGGGGTACTCTGTTAAAAAGCCGAGTGTACCAATAAGGGCATCGGTAGTGACAACGACAACTGAGCGAACTGAGCAGGGGCGATGGGAGTGGCAATCCCCTTTGAACTTCGATCTTTCTTTTTCTCTCTCTTCTTCTTCTGGGTGACGGCAGTAGCAACTCTCTTTGAACTCCAATCTCTCCTCTCTCTTCTTCCTCTAGGTGACGACGGCAGCAACCCCCTCTGAACTCCGATCTCTCTCTTTCTCTCCCTCTAGGCAACAGTGGCGGCAACCCCTCTGAACTCTGGTCTCTCTTTTTCTCTTTCTTCTTCCTTTGGGCCACAGCGGCAACAACCCCCTCTGAACTCTAATCTGTCTTTCTCTCTCTCTCTTGACAACGGCGGCGGCATTGCTCTGTAGCTCCACCCTATGGCGAGATCACCCGACCATTCTCCCCTCTTCTTTCCTCCTCTCTCTATTCTCCTATGTTCCATCTCCCCTTTCCAATTGAAACTGACCATCCAAGTTGCAACGACAACTCTTGATTTCGTTGTTGACCAGTTGGCAAAGGACCACCTATGTTTGATTATTAGGGGCCCGAGATCGGAAAAAGACTTGAGAGATTCTGCCATGTTTTCATGGTCTTGTTGTAGGGTTATCTTTGAGCTCTGCATTTTTCAAGCTGTAAGGCTCTGGACGCCATTGCAAAATCGAATATTTTGGACCATAAAAGGGTAGTTTAGGCATTTTACAGTATTTTGAGAGATTAATGGAAATAATAGAGTTAGTCAATTGTCAAAAACAATAAAGAATAATATTAATCAATTTTCAGACAGTAAAGATATAATTAGTCAATTAACTAAACCATAAGAATAAGTTAAGAAATTCACCCAATAACCTATATGAAGTTCGTACAAATTTCCCTTCCTTTCTTATCTTTTCCTTATCCTTCACAACGAAGTAAATCTTTACGGCAAAGTCTATTAGGTAGTTAAACCTTATCTGAAATCAAATGTCCTTCCTCACTTTTGGCTTTGGGCTGTGCGAAGTTAGTAGCCCTCAATCTCCGCACTCGTTCTGGAGACTGGACCCATTGAGTTTACAAAGAACAAAAAAAAAAAAAAGTAAAAACCGTGCAATTTGTATAAAATGACACTAGAGAAGCTCTGGGCTGGCCAATTAAATTGCCACGTTTTGGATATCTGGAGTACGAGTATGGCAGGACAGCGAAGTCTGTGTTCGACGACTCCGGATGTTTTGTATGGGTAACCACTAACCAATGACCAGGAGTTGGCATAAAATAAAAGCAGGCAGAGTCCAAACTCCAAACTCGTTTTTTTTTTTTGTGTAATTTGACATGATTTGAGACTTTTGAGTAGTTCAAATCAGCCCCTTACAACGTTTTACAGCATATTCTTGCCGTATAGTGAACATTTTCCAATAATGATATCATCATTTCTGATATAGTCATCGAGAAATATTTTCAATACATGATTTGTATGTGCTTTAAAACGTTGTGGGAGCAATTTTGTACGAGGCTGATTTGAGACCAGAATTCTACATATGCAGCTAAGCTACGAGCCTACGAGCTGAGACATTAACGGCCGGTTGGAAGATGCTGTGTGGCATGAACTGGTGGCAATGTGGGAATCTTACCAACGTAGCTGGTGAGTAACGTGGAGACAGATATTTACGTGCATATTAGGCAGAAACAGGCGATCAACTAAATAGACCGTCTGGGATGAGTTCGGATCACTTATTAAGCCGCATTCATCCAGCCAGCCGCTTTTATATCACTGATTCCTGACTTCCACTAGCTGAATGTGAGCAGCAATATATTGTGATCAGCAGATCTCGACTTGGGTGATAAGGAGACTTGGGCCGACCAAGAAGACCATTACTCCTTTACCATTGCCATGGCTCTTCTTCTATATAAAGTCGCCTGATGCACGACACAACACATGAATACGAGACCGGATCTGCTCCTCATAGAGGGCGTTTCACATGTACATCCTATCATGTATTGAGAACATCTCCCATATTTTTAAGTTGTTATTTATGAGAGATATTCTCAATACATGAGGGATATGCATGTGAGGCACCCAAATGTGAGGAGCAGATCCCATCTTCATGAATACATGCAGGCTCATACTCTACACCGGGCCTTTCTTCTTTTTTATGTCCTTGTTTGACTTATGCATCAGAGGCTCTACGGTTCCACACAAGAGAAGAACTTTAGGCTCCTTTTGAAAAGAGTATAAATACAAATATGTAGAGTATAAAATGTTATATTTTGCATGATTTTTTTATATATTTGCATTTATACTCTTTTCAAACTGAGCCTTAGGGTTTCTGAACATCTTTCTATGATTATGGGTCATTGGAACATTAGGTTTTTTAATCATCCCCTTGTTGCAGAGATTTCCAAGTGCCTCTACTTGGAAGGCACTGTCAGAAAACCATGGTTTTTGAACTGCTGTTGATCAGGATGATCGGACCATTCAGCCTGGGAACTGCTTAAGAAACCAGTTTTGTTTTACTTCAAATCCATTCCTTGGCAAAAAACCCTTGAATCCGTCAATGACCTGTTGACTCAAGTGGTTGAACCGTCAATCCATTTAACAGGTTTTGACCATTTTATTTTAATTATATTTTTAATTTTTTGTGAGAACGGACCATACATTTGAACCAAACAGTCAAACTGTCAACATAGAAACCGATGCCAGAATGATTCCGTTCTAGATCGATTTTTAAAACATTACAGAAAACAAAAGAAACTCTGTGGCCTTTGACACCCTCTTTTTCTTTATTTTTTTCTTTTTCTTTTTCTTTTTTTTGTGATTACGGTTCTGGGATCTACAGTATTTTCGGTTATCTCCTCGTTAAAGATCCAAACAGCAACAATTTCTACTTATCAATGCAACATAGATTTTTCCTGATGCTACCGCCATCGACCTCGCGTCTGTTAGAAGATGTTGCCACCTCAACAGAGTTGCCTTTGTCGAGGCAAGACATTATCCTTGTTCATGCCAACCCAATGCCATTTCCACCACCAGAGAAATTCTTGGAGACAATCAAACTCTGTTTTCTGTGATTGGTTCATCCCGGATCAGCATTCGCCCTGCCAGTTAAATTCACAGTGGGTTGATTCTTTTTGACTGCAAATCAATTCCGCCAATTTAGCAACCTTACACCAGAAACTTTGAAATATTGTCGCGGCGTTATACTGGATTACTGAGAATTGCTGCGGCTGCTAAAGATAATGCTGTTATCGGGTTTAAAATGCTCCGGCTGCCCCTCATTTCGAATTTGCTTTCACATAATACACCTCACACTCAACCCCGCAGGCCACAGCACATTGCTGCCATTCATTGGGAATATCTCTTCTGATATGTTTTAAATAAGGATGTAATTCCGGTTGGCCAGAGTTAACAGTTTACGATGTTTTGTAATCAGCTAAAGTTGCAACCCTAGTTTTAAAGGGTAAATTGCTGAAACCTCCACTGAAGTGCCTAAGTTACATTGATAAAACATTAAAATATTCCCTGAACTCTGGTAATTACAATGACTTCTGCCGAAGCCTACGATACAGTGGGAAGTAGACTCTCCTTTGTTAGAATCCTCTAATAGGCGCTAAAATATCCAAAATATCCATATAGTTAGACCTCTGTATTATGGGTTAGTGACAAAGACTTCCCTATACATTTTTTTTTGTGGGAAAGACCCCCTGAACTTGGATCATTAGACAAAGACCCCCTAACTGTTAAATCAGATAACAAAATGATTCAAATTACCACAATAGGCATTTTAAGTTTTCTTTCTTTCTTTATTTTTTTTTGTCATTTTCTCTTAAACCTAATCTAAACTACATTCATGCATTAAATTACCAAAATCAGCCACAACAATGATTGATTTCCAGCATGAAGGAAATTGGCCCCTTCTTTTTTTTTTCGTGTTTTTTCTCTTTTCTTTTCTCCCCAGTTCCTCGCTTCTCTTGCTAGAAAATGTTTCCTCAATGGAAGTTTCCTGAGACGATTCATATCGCTGCCCAAGATAGGGTTGAGGGCAACAAAGGAAATTCATTGATGTCCGAGCCTGATGGATCCAACCTGTGAGTAGGAGAAGAGAACACGCCAAAGGCCCCAGGAGTTAGCCCAAGGGCGGATACTCCAATGGTCAAGTTAGTTAGGTGCTAAAGAAGAGTTGGACCATGTTTGAGATAAGGGCTCAAAGCTTACTCCTTAAAAGCTCGGAAGAAGTCTGTTGAGATTCCGAATGCAAGAGAGCAAGAGTGAATAATATGGCTTTACCTTGAGATGAACACCCCATTTTGTAACTGACCTTGCCACGGAGTAATTGGAGGCAATTAGAGATGGGCGGTCAAGATTCCATTTTGCCAATGCCACGTGGCACAATCCGGGGCCTACCATGTACACCTACAACAATTCAGTTGTAGAAACTGAGAATTGGTTAAGGTGTACTAGTTAACTACAAGTCAGATGAAATGAAATGAATTTGCGATTAAGAGAGGCATTTATAATTTTCATTGAATTGGAGATTAGGAGTGTTGGTCATATGGATGGTGAGCCACCGAAACCCATAAAGTATCAGGGTGCTCGTACATGACTGGGACATTCATGCATCCACCGAAACCTTATCCCTTTTCAAACTAAAATTGTTCTTTTTTTTCTTCCTTTTAAATTTGTTAATAGAAGAAACCTGTATCATACTGCTCAATCCGAGGTGGTGCACGAATTGAGAAGGGCAACCAAATAGTCCTTACTAATAGGGCGGAGCCGAAATTTAAGGACAATAATGCCCTTCAAGACCTATGATCAAGGATGAAGTCAGAGGTCCAAGGAGTTATCCCTGGGTAAGTACTCCGTCGCTCAAGTCATTAGGAGGTGGTAGATGGTCGGGCTGAGGTATAAGGGTGCTAGTCCGAGCTAAGTGGCAATATGGGTGTCAAAAGTTGGGAGATGCCTTACCTTGAGTATGGAATACCTTTTTATAGTCGGAGGGTCCGTATCCTGGTCGGAGTAGGGTTCCGGGGAAATAGGGATAGAGTTCCCCGTCGAGATTACAGGGGAGTAAAGTCCTATTCCTCGGCGGAGTTGTCTTCCCATCCCTATTCGCTAGGCGAGCTTATCCGTGAGGCACGTAGCTAACGTGGTCGGTGGGATTATGGTAATGCCATAACTTGGCCGGACTACGCCGACGTGGCCGAGTTGTAATAGGTAGCCGTGGGCCTCTGGGCCAACTAAGCCATGTCCCCGACATTACTCCCCCAGTTCCAAAGTCGAGGGACGAGGTCTTCTAGGTTCGTTGCCCAGCTGAGGAACTCTCAGGCATGCGTATTGTCCGCGCCGTGTTGGTCGTTGCCAAGGAATTCTCCGATTGTCGACTGCATAACTTAAACAAGAAACAAAATTTTGGTTCCCGAGCCACTCTTCCAATTCTGTTGTCGAGGAGTGGGAGTGCTTGACCAGACTACTACACGGCTCTGTAGCCTTAAGCGGCCTAGCCGAGGATTTGAGTGGCGTAGCTGAGGATCCATGTTAAACGCTGGACCGGTACTGCGGGTCTCTGTGTCGAAGGTTGGACCAGTATTGTAGTCGAACTGGCTTAATTAATGGGCGTAACCGCTGCTTGCCGTGGGTGCCACTTTGGTTTTCGAGGCTTCCCGTCGTACGTATTGGTTGCGTCAATTGGTCTTCCGAGGCGTTGTTAGAGGTGCTTCATCTGCACCATCGATCTCTCCTTGGTCTGTGCCCCTAATGGTTATAAAAGGGAAGACCGGGGGGCCCTATCCTCAGTATTGCTTGCAAAAAGGTGTTTGGACTTCACTGTTCGGCTGGTTTTTTGGCAGATAGTTCGGTAGATAGCTCGACAAATAGTTCGACAGATAGTTTGATGGCTTTCGCTCCTCAGCTCTGTAAATTTCCCAGTATGTCCTTTTCATCTCGTCAGTCCTCTTTGTCTTCTAGGTCATCTAGTAGTTCCGGTTCCAGCTCTTCTCACGACTCGAACTGCGCCTGAGTTGAGAGATTTTGTGGCTACTGAAGTTGAGGAGGCTGAGGCTGGTCCCTCCGGGATGGAGGCGGAGCTTCCTCTACGGGCACTTCAACAAAGGTAGGAGCGAACCGGTGTATAACCGGAAGTTCATCCTGAGACAGAAGAGCGGCCACGATCCGTAGATAGGGCGGCTCATCGGAAAAGGAGAGTCCAGCAGCGGAAGGCCGAGGAGGATGATGTCATCGTGGTTGACCTTGAAGGGCTTCATCGTCCCGTAGGTGCATTGGTAACTGAGACAGGCAGCAGCTCGGGCATGCACGTGCCGAGGTGGTCGATTCGTGTGAATGACAATCTGGAGACATCTGGGGTTCCCGAGTAATTACTGCGGGGAATCATGACAGTGTCAAAAGCTCGAGAATCGGTCAGGGTCGGCAGCGGAGCCTTGGAGTGTGCACTACTACGGTCTGTTGCCCAGGTAAGTCCCCTCCAGTTATTCCTTGTGTTTCGCTCTCTTTTTCGATATACTTATCATGTTCATCTGTAGAATGCTTGTGTGTCGGTTGCCCTGGTTGATCGTCTTCGAGACCTCCGGACATCGTACGAGCAGAAACACTACGAGTACCTACGACAGAATGCTCAGTTGGCCAAGCTTCAGGCTACTGGGGAGCGACCGGCCACGCAGGAGAGGGAGGTGGCCGAGCTGAAGGTGCAACTAGACGAGCAGGCCAGCCTAGTCTGGGGATTGAAAAGAGAGATCGCGGAACTTAGGGCGGAGCAAGACAGGTTGAGGTGGGAGACCGCTGAGGAGGCTGTCAGTGAGTATAAGGCGTCAGAGGAGATGCCGTTGCTAATGGACGAGTACGTCAAGGCTTCTTTTGTGGCTGGG
>NW_010729092.1:3700867-3746159 GCF_000365185.1 Nelumbo nucifera | reverse complement strand
AAGGATCCTTCGCCGCCATCCGGAGTTGGCCGATGAGTCATAGGGTTGGAGTGCTTTCGACCCGAATTCTTCGCAAGGATCCGTCGAGGGAGCTGATGCTGAGGTTGAAGTCGTCGATGGTGCTACTGACTCTGCCACCGAGGATTGAGCGGCTGCCTTCTATATTATTTTTTTTGGGCTCGGTATGCTGAGCCTTAAACAATGTAATGAACGATTGAGTTGAATATTAGTGTTTCTTTGTCTGACCATATGTCGCTATACTTGTGCCTTTCTTTTTTAGCTGAACCATGTCTGGTCGAGCTGTTGTGTGTGCTGGGTTGGGCTATGTTTCTGCATCTTGTGCAATTTTCTTCTGTTGGCTGGGGTGTGGCCGGTCGGGCTACTGCATGGGTCAGGGCCGATTGTGCCTTGCATGGTCTTTTTGTACTTCTACGATCATTTGCCGAGGCATTGCCGGCTGGGCTATGCCTCGGCATCCCCAGTCTTCTGCCGACCGAGGTGTAGTTGGCCAAGGCATAGCCGGCCAGGCAATACTTTGGTGTCCCCAGTCTTGTGCCGACTGAGGTGTATTAGGCTGAGGCATAGCCAGTCGGGCTATGCCTCAACGTCCCCAGTCTTGTGCCAACCGAGGTGTAGTTGGCCGAGGCATAGCCGGCCAGGCTATACCTCGCCGTCCCCAGTCTTGTGCCGACCGAGGTGTGGTTGTCTGAGATCTTTCGGTTCCCGAGCTCTCAGCCATGGGATGCTTAGTTTCTGGTCTTAGGAGCCTTCGGGGCCCTTCTAGTGCTAGTCGTTTCCCAACTTGTTCAGTCATTAAGACGGTGGTTGGGCGGAGTTCCTCGATCGCCCTCAGGCCTTGGTAGGCAGGGACGTTCTTCCTCCACATTTGGGCTCAGTCGTTGTCAGCTGAGTCGGGTAGCTTGGTCATCGATACGCTGCCGAGCTGTGCGTGATGGACTTAGTCGTTTGGGGATCGGCGAAGTCAACTTGGTTGGCAGTTCGGCTTTCTTTTTTAGCCGAAGCATGTGCGTGTGTGGTGTGTGTGGTGGGCGTGTGCGCGCCTCGAGGACGAAAAATTAGCTTAAAAGAGAAGAGACATTTATTGCTTGTAGGTCTACTGGTAGTACATCCTAAGATTTTCCAAGTTCCAACTCCTTGGTATCAATCGGCCTTCGAGGTCTTCAAGTTTATAAGTACTCGTTCCAAGGACTCTGGTGATTCTGTACAACCCTTCCTTGTTCGGTATGAGCTTCCCTTCTCCTGGTGCGGGGACTATGACTCTACGCAGGACGAAGTCGCCTGTCTTGAATTTGCGTCTTTTCACCTTAGAATCGTAATGTCATGCCATCTTCTGTTGTTGTGAAACTATCTTCAAATATGCTCAGTCCCGAGTTTCTTCTACTAGGTCCAACTTCGCGCGTAGATCTTCGTCATTCTGCCCCTCATTGAAGAGTTTGGTCCAAATGGTTGGGGAACATATCTCCACGGGGGTCATGCCTTCGGCCCCATAGGTCAGACTGAAAGGGATCTCCCCAGTGGCAGTCCGCGAGGTTGTCCTGTAAGCCCAGAGAATGCTCGGCAGCTCCTCGACCCACTTTACCTTGGCTTGATCTAGGCGTGTTTTCAGGTCGTGTAGTAGGATGCGGTTGGTTACCTCGGTCTGTTCGTTGCTCTGGGGTCGGTGAACTGTGGTAGTCCGGTGATCGAACCTCAGGTCGGCACAGAGGGCCTCAAATTTCTTGTCGGTGAATTGTGTTCCGTTGTCTGTGATGAGCACACGCGGGATACCGAAGCGACAGACAATTTCCTGCCATAGCAAATTTCGGGTATTGTGGGCGGTGATGCATGCCAGGTCTTCGGCTTCTACCCACTTCGTGAAGTAGTCCACTTCGTAGCTAACTGGGCGGTGATGCGTGCCAGGGCCTCGAACTTCTTGTCGGTGAACTGTGTTCCGTTGTCGGTGACTGTGTTCCGTTGTCGGTGACTGTGTTCCGTTGTGGGCGGTGATGCATGCCAAGGCTTCGACACTAACCCACTTCGTGAAGTAGTCCACTGCTACGAGAAGGAACGTCTTCTGCGCAACCGCGGTGGGAAGGGGGCCAAGGATGTCCCTTCCCCATTGTGTGAACTACCATGGACTGGTGATCGGCTTCAGAGGGGTTGCAGGAGGGTGATGTAGATTAGAGTGACCCTATCAACTATCGCACTTCCGAATTAACTGGGCGGCATCCTGCTTCATCGTCGGCCAAAAGTAAAACTACCGGAGTGCCTTATGGGCTAGTGTGCGCACGCTGGGGTGATCTCCACAAATGCCCTCATGTATCTCCCTAAGAACGTAGTACGCTTTGGCTGGGGGGAAACACTTCAAGTATGGAAGCGTGTGGGAACGGTGGTAGAGTTGACCCTTTACGAAAGATGGGCCATGCTGCACTAGAAGGATGAGGATGGTTGTTGGTGCAATGCTCGACTGGGGTAGTGTGTCTAACCGGACGGCTGAGTAAAGGTCAGTTTGCGGCGAGCTAGCCAGCTTCGAAAGGGCGTTGGCTCGGGCGTTCTCGGCTCGAGGGATCTGCTGGATATCGAATTGCTCGAGCTCCTGGATGAGTTGCTGCACCTTTTGTAGGTAACTCTCCATAGAGGGAGTCCAAGCATCATACTATCCGTGGATTTGGTTGACCACAAGCTGCGAGTCACTGAAGGCCTTGATTCGTCGAGCCCTGAGGTCCAAAGTAAGGCGGAGCCCAGCAATTAGGACCTCAAATTTGGCCACATTGTAGGAGGCTTTGAACTCAAACCTAAGGGCGTGCTCCAACTCCATGTTGTCCGGGCCGAGGAGGATAACGTTGGCGCCACTGCCTTGATGCTTTGACGAGCCATCTACATAGAGAGTCCATACTAGGGACAGTGGGGCCGGCTCCTCGATTGTGAATGTACACTCTATGATGAAATCTACCAAGGCCTGGGCTTTGATCACCGGTCGGGGTGCGTACTCAATGTCGTATTCACTTAGCTCAACACTTCACTTGACTAGGCACTTGATACTCCATACTTTGTAGCACTTGCTTAAGGGGCTGGTTGGTGAGTACTCGAACGTTGTGGGCCTGGAAGTAGGGTCTAAGCTTTCTGGCCATGGTGACGAGGGCCAAAGCCAAATTTTCAAGATAGGAGTACCGGGTCTCTACGCCGCAGAGGACCTTACTGGTATAGTAGATCGGCCTCTATACCCGGTCCTCTTCTTTGACCATTACTGAGCTGACTACCTCATCTCCGGCCGAGAGGTAGAGCAATAGCTCATCCCCTGGGCTCGGCTTAGTGAGGAGGGGCAGCAAGCTCAGGTACTGTTTCAGTTCCTGGAAAGACTGCTCACACTCTTCTTTCCAATGGAAGTCCTTTGGCCATTTGAGAGCTTTGAGAAAAGGGAGGCACCGGTCCGCGGATTTGGACAAAAACCTACCAAGGACAACTATCATACGGTGAACCGTTGCACCTCTTTATGGGTCTGGGGGGATGGCATGTCAAGGATGGCCTTTATCTTCTTCGGATTTGCTTCAATTCCTCTCTATGTTACCATGAACCCCAAAAACTAGTTGGAGCCCACCCAGAAGCCGCACTTGGTTGGGTTTAACCTCATTTTGTACTTTCTGAGTGTGTCGAAAACTTCATGGAGGTCGGCTAGGTGATGTTCTGCCTTTTTGCTCTTCACGAGCATGTCGTTGACATATGCCTCAACGTTCCTATCGAGTTGTTATTTGAATACCTCATTCACCAGTCGTTGATATGTGGCGCTAGCGTTTTTGAGGCCAAAGGGCATTACCTTGTAGCAGTACAAACCGCAATCAGTGATAAAGGCCGTTCGCTCCTGATCATCCGAGTCCATCCAGATTTGGTTGTAGCCTGAGAAGGCGTCCATGAAGCTTAGGAGCTCATGTCCTGCTGTTACATCAACGACCTGGTCGACCAAATCGATCCTCGACAGGGGAAAATTGTCATTGGGACAGGCCATATTCAGGTCGGTAAAGTCGATGCAGATTCTCCACTTTCCGTTGGCCTTCTTCACCATTACTACGTTGGCCAGCCAATCGGGGTATTTGACTTCTCGAATGAAGCTGACGTTGAGCAGCTTCTGCACTTCATCGGCGATTACTTACCACCGCTCTATGGCGAAGTTTCTCTTCCTCTACTTCATAGGTTGGTAACGGGGGTCAACGTTTAGCCGATGTGTGATAACTTCGGGATCGATCCCAGGCATGTCCTCTACCGACCAAGCAAATACGTCGCCATTATTCCTCAATAGTTGCACAAGCTCCTCTCAGAGGTGGTCGCCTAGCAAGGGGCTGACTTGGACCGTCTTTTTGGGATTATCTTCAAATAGGGGGACCTAAACAAGGTCTTCCACAGGTCGGCCACGCTGCACCTTTACCTCGTCATGCTGGTCATATGCTTCCGCCATCAACGTCTCATTCATTAGACGCGGTCCTTGGCAAGATAGCTGATAGCAAAGTCGCATTATTTTCTGGTCTCCGCGTGCCACCCCAACGCCATACTTGTTTGAAAATTTCATGGCGAGGTGGTATGTTGAGACTATGGCTTGCAGAGCGTTGAGGGTCGACCAGCCGAAGATCACATTGTAAGAGGAGGGGCAATGCACCACGATGAAGTCTACCATGCCTGTCGCAGTAACATCGTCATCTCCGATCAAGAGGGGAAGAGTTATCCTCCCAATGGGCTGGAGGGACTCTCCCGAAAATCCCATCAAGGGAGTGCTAACTGGTGTAAGTCGTTCTCCAGCAATGCGGAGCTTTTCAAATGCATCTTCAAACAATACGTCGATAGAACTTCCTGTGTCAACTAGGATCTACCGCAACTCGAAGTTGGCCACTTTGGCTGTGATGACAAAAGCGTCGTCTTGTGGTGTTTGGACCCCTCGAAGTTCGTCGTCAGTAAAGGTGATAGATGTGTTGTGCCTCATCTCGTGACCTCGGCCGTCGATCCCACACAGTTAAGCATATCTTTTCTGACCCAAGCTGCTCTCCCCTCCGGCGGCGGCTACTCCTGATATAACGTGGTTGACGCCGGTTGGGGGGCCCCAGGGCGGTGGTTGTCGAGCTTCCTTCACTCTTCATTCCTCTTGGGCTGGCTTCTCCCTTTTGTCTATGAAGTCGCTAAGATAACTGCGCCAAATCAGATCTTCAATATGGTTGTGCAGGTCAAAGCAGTTCTCCGTGTCGTGATCGTGGTCCTTGTGGAACTCGCAATATTTGTCTCGGTTGCTCTTGTTACTTTGCGTCTTCATCTTCTTGGGCGGTCAGGGATTTGCATCAGGATTTCAGACCGCAAAATATTAGGCAGCGTGAAATTCCAATAGGTCGGCGGAGGGGTCTGAGGTCTATGGTCGGTCCGGCGATCCAGTCTCTTGTGATCTTTGTCCGACCTCTCGGAATTTCGCTCGTTGATCTCTCTCCTCTTTCTGTTGGGCTTCTCATCCTCATCTCTAAGTTGTGCCTGGGCCTCTTCAGCGTTGATATACTTTTGCGTGCGGCTTATTAGCGCGGCCAACATTTGTGGAGGATTTTTGGAGATGGAAAAGTAGAATGGGGAAGGGTGGAGTCCGTGTTGTATAGCCATCACCGCAACTGATTGATTTAAGTCCCTGACTTGGAATGCTTTTTGTTGAACATCGCTAGGTAATCTCTAAGGGACTCCGCCTTTTTCTGGCAAACCTGCATAAGACTGGCTGAAGTTTTCCAATGCTTCTGACTAGCGGTAAACTGTGCTACGAATTGGGTCTCCAGCTGGGCCCATGATGTTATGGAACTCGACAGCAGAGAGGAGTACCACGCCAAGGCTGGGCCCTATAGTGTGGTTACAAGGGCTTTGCACATTAGTCCCTCTGACGCGTCGTGTAGCATCATTTGGGCTTTGAGCACCGTGACATGGTCGAAAGGATCGGAATTCCTGCTGTACTTGTTGAATTGGGGGGCTCGCCATCCAGCAGGGGGTATCTCGTCTACGATGTCCTAGACAAAGGGCGGCTCCTTGGTGATATGCGCAGTGGCCTGCACAGGTTGGTCTACGGCGAGAGTTACGCTCTTGTGGGTCTGAGTGCGTTCTAGCTCTTCCAAACGTTGCCAGAGCTCTTTGATCTCGGCATCTCTGTTGTCCGGGGTCGTAGTATGTATGGCCTCCCTCTTGGGTCGTGCGGGGTGATCCTTGACCGAGCTTGACTCGGTGACAGAGACCACAAAGGGCGGTGTCCTTTTGCCGAGCCTTTCTTTGGCAGGGATGCACGCTGACGGGCATGTCTGGTTATGGTGGTCCTATCCACGGGAGCGGGCAGTAGAGGCGGGCCTTCGGGTAATGTCTTGCCTCATACACTCAGACCGCTCTCCCCTTACATTTGACCGTTGCGCTTTGGAATTCTTGATCCAAGGATTGTCATTCGTGCATGTCGGGGTGTGAGGGGGGACAACCCGGTTGGGTGGCACAGCGGACCCTAGTGTCTGCATGAACTCGAAGATCTTATCGACCTTCTCTTGCATGGCTCGAAATTGCACTGAATCTATTGCGGCCGAAGGTTGCAGGGCTTCTTGATGCGAGGAGTCGGTTCTCCCAAGATGGGGAACGACCTACAGATCGTTCAGAATGTTTCTTAGGGATCTTAATTGACTTTGAAGCTGCGTAGGAGGAATTTTTTGGGAGAACTTTTTGTAAGTTCCCACAGACGACGCTAGTTTGATGCTGCTCAATCCGATGTAATGTACGAACTGAGGAGGGCAACCAGATAGTCCTTGCTGGCAGGGCGGAGCCGAGCTTTAAGGACGAGGCCGCGCTTCAAGACTTGTGATCAAGGAAGAAGTCAGAGGTCTGAGGAGTTATCCCCGGGTAAGTACTCCAACGCTCAAGTGAGTAGAAGGTGGTGGATGGTCGGGCCGAGCTATAAGGGTGTTGGTCCCAGTTAAGTGGTAGTATGGGTGTCAGAAGTTGGGAGATGCCTTACCTTGAGCATGGAGTACCTTTTTATAGCCAAAGGGTCCGTATCTTGGACGGAGTAGAGTTCCAAGAAAATCGGGATAAAGTTCCCTGCCGAGGTTACAAGAGGGTAGAGTCCTACTCGACGGATTTTTCTTCTCATCTCTATCCACTAGGTGAGATTATCCGTATAACGCGTAGCTGACGTGGTCGGTGGGATTACGATAATGCCATAGCTCGGCCGGACTATGTCAACGTGGCCGAGCTGTGATAGGTGGCCGTGGGCCTCTGGGCCAAGCCATGTCCCCAACACTGTGTGATGCGCGAACTGATGTTAAAAAGATGCCCATATTCATGGCTGCAATACATTGAAGACCTTCTTGATTTAATTTCCATACGATTTGATAGAGACAGTTAAATCATAATAATTGGCATTTAGTAAAGTAACCCTCCTTCATTGTTGATTGTGTAGAATTGCAAAATGCAGTTGTAGTGTGCAATCCCTCTGTCTTTGAAAAGGAAAAGAGAGAGTGGAGCGAGCATGTATGGGCTGAGCACATTGAGCAAAGTAGCAGGGATGAGCACTTTCTTCTTCATCTTGTATTCCTACATTCTCTTCATCTGCATTCTATTCTTACACGCCCCTTTCACCTTCTCCATCCTCTGTAGACTTTTCCTCATTTCCGCTTTGTGTACGGAGAACATTAGATTAAACATAGATACGTTCCTTGCAGTTGCATTTGTCATATGCTTCAATACCAAGGCATTCTCTCACCAACTAACAGTTGCATTTGTCATATGCTTCAATACCTTGCAGTTGCATTAGATTAAACATAGATACGTTTCCAACTCTTTAACTCACCAACTAACAGCATTCTCTCTCTCTCTCCCGGAGAGGGATGGTCTCTGCTGAAACGTTGCTACCAGGGAAAACCCCCCTCTCCTTTGCTTTGAAGCTTGAACACATCCGAAAGAAGAAAACAGGAGATAACTCGGTAAGGCCATGTTTTAAAAGTGTATGAAGGGTAAAATGGTTTGAAAATGAAAAATTAAAAAAAAAGGGTAGTTTGAGTATTTAAAAATAATATAACTAAATGCTAATTTTTTCCGATGATAAATGAACGCTAATGCAGGGGGTCTTTATCTAACTGTCAAAATTTAGAGGGGTTTTTGTCACAAAAAAATAGGAAGGGGGTCTTTGTCACTGAACCCGTAATATGGGGGGGCGTATAATTTATCCCCAAGAAAAAAAGCAGAGAATTTGAAGTTGCATTTTTTAGGGTGTTTGGTTCCGTGGGCATTTATTCAATAAATGTTGCCACATAGGTGCCATTTCAATAGTTTCCATCTCATGCTCTTCCATATGCATCGAAAATAGCAAAAGGTGACTTCAGTTTCTATGCATACCTAACATTTGACAAAATTATTTTTTAAAGCTTCATCAAATGGTTAAGCATTTTTCACTGTTACGTTCATGTGGTGGTGCCTAGTGGCACCTAATTGTTATAAACGGTTGTAATTATTACCTTTTTCGGTTTTATAAGTAAATAAAGTATAAATGTTGAATGAAAAAACGTAAACAAAACTAAATATATTCTTTATCTTTGATTCATTGATTTAAAGGACAAATTTGAAAAATAAATCCATTTAAAAAAAAAGAGATAAAAAGAGTTTGGACTAACGAATCATATGAAGAAAAAATTTGAAAAATAAACATTGATTAAATGTAACTGCTTTGATATTTAAGGGGACGTTTCAACAATTTACCCTCTTTTAAAAGCCATTTTACACTGACACAATCGGTTGTTGATCGTCCATTAACTCTACATATTGCTGATGTGGATTTTTGGAATATATGTGGAATCGTTAGAACGAACATTTGACAATCCATTATGTTTCCGTGTTCTACTTTCGAATGTATAATGTCAGAAATCAGAATGGCTTTATAGAAAGTTGCAGGTTGCAATACCCCAGGATTCTCAAAAAGAAAAAAAAAAAAAAAAGTCAAAAATGTGATTTCGTTGCATTGCTTTTCTATAGTAAACAGTAAACACTTTCATTTTAAGCTGTTTCTTCAACATGCCAATGTGGCAAATTGATGCAAGAACAACATTGTATAAAACGCAGCCACGCTAAGAGTACAAATAGAAATATGTACAGTACACCAATCCATTTCCATGCCAAAACTTACCCGGATTTACAATATTGATAACTTTGAGTTGTTCAACCTCCTTATCAACACGCGGAGAAAGTTGTCAAAATATTACTCGATAAAATAATGAAACATAAGCTAATCCTTATATTTTCACCAATCTTTTAAAAACTGACCCGAAATTGGAACTGAAGAGGGCGGATTTGGCCCTCCAATGATATTGTGACATGTGGCGCCTCGGAACAATTAGGTGGTGTCCCACCTGGCGGCCTGGCCCTGGCGTGACCTGGCAGCCTGACACAAGCGGCGACTTGCAATATGTGCTCGTCGACGAATTCGGCATGCATATTCAAACACTCCCACGATCCTTGGAAGTTGGCCCATATACCGAACGATCCAGAGGGTGGTCAATGTGCATGGTGGTTACCTCAAGGAATCTCGAACCACTTGAACGACTTCTCAGAAATCTCGGATATAATGCATGAAACCCACGCCAAACAACGCCTATATAAAGACTCCAACCGCAACGACATGGGGTAAAGTAAGCATATTCTAGCTCTCATACTTTATGATTTTTAGCTTGCAGTCTACTATGAGAGTACTAACTTCAGCATCGGAGCAACCTCGCCGGGTTAGCCACCCCGGGTCCTCTGACATTGGTTCCTCGCAGGTCTCTAAAGAGCTACGAAGCTCAACAATTAATCCAGCTCGACACTTTGGTCAACTCGGCACCTAATAAGCAGCTCGACACTCTAGTCAACTCGTCACCTAACCTGCCTAGCTCGGCCCAATCAGCTCGTCACCTAACCTGCCTAGCTCAGCTCAGTCAGCTCGTCACCTAACCTATCTAGCTCGGCCCAGTCAGTTCGACACCTAACCTACCTAGCTCGGCTCAGTTAACTCGGCACCTAATCTGCCCCCAGCTCGTCCTAGTCAACTCGACATCCAGGTCCTCATCCAGCAAAAGTTCACTTTAGCCTCTGAGTCATCGGCCACTTGGAAACAGACCAAATGACGAGGTACTTGGCACAAAAAATTGATACATCAGAAACCACTTTGTCCAACAATTTTTGGATCAGCAGTTTGATTGTACGGTTCGAATGAATGGCTTGTTCCAATAAAAATAAAAAATAAAAACGATCAAAAACCATTATCAGAATTAAATGGGCCAGCAGTTTAAGCACCCAGATCAGTGGGTCATTGACTAATCAATAGTTTTTAGACAATAAACGGGTTAAGGGTGAAATAGAAATGGTTGCTTGGATGATTCCTATACTGAACAATCTAACCGTCCAGGTCAACAACGGTTCAGGAACACTGATTTGCACTATGCATATTTATATTTATATTCATTTACTAAAGGGAATGGTTGGACCCATCTTATTATATCTCGATTTAATCAGTTGGATTTACGTTTTTCCTGGATTGCAGCTGATCAATTTCTAGTGCCAATCATCTCGCATTTATCTCTGGAACTGTTATTTGTTTTGTGGCTTGTGGGTTTGTACAGTGAAATGGAATGAGATGTTGATTCTGATACAGGGCTGTGTTTTTGAAAAATAAGATCATACACACATTGGCAAACACACCCTATTCGATAAAAGATTTTTTTGGGGGGGATAACAAGCTTCTGTGTTGAATCTGGTTAATATATTCGGCTAATAGGCTTCTCTCCTTAAAGCTTTCATAAGAGATTTTTTTTGGGGGAATTACAAGTTTCTGTGTTATAATATATATAAATTAATAAGGAAGCATATAGATATAGCCGAAAGGGGGTATTCATCACAACTCTTCACGCAGCATTCAAAGCTACCATGCATAAAAAATTCCTTCCCTCAGTTTTAATGGCAAACCCCCATGTTATCATTCCTCCTTGTGTTGATTCCCAATTAACAGCTTATTGGCAGTTGCGCTTGCAAACAAACAGTAAACTGCTATCGAGAGCAGACTTGTTTTGTTCATCCTTATTTTTTCTAGCATATTGTACATCCTCTGTAGAGTTTAAAGCCTGGCTCCTCTGGTCCTTTCTCTTGTTTGTTCTTTCACAACCTTCAAGGAAAGCCACATGAACAATTTGGTTTAGAAGGATTTATCAAACAAAAAGAATATAATCAACCTCAAATACAACAATGCACCAGTGAGTGCCAGAATTCTGCATGGTGCCTTTTTGGAGCCAAAAGTTTATTAATCTGGAAATTTGTGGAATTTTGGGGTCATAAATTCCCTTCCCTGATTCCTTTGCCTCCCTAACCCAAATGCAGCCTTAAAGCTTGTGGGTGGAAATTTTGACCCAACAGCTAGCTCTGCTTCCAAACTTATCTTATAATACAGGCTATTTCTGTGTAATAGGTTGGATAAATTTGATAAGAGGAAACCTTACCCATGACCTGAAAGCATCCAAGTCATCAACTGAGGCATTCCAAGCTGGGAAAAGAGACGCACACCGTGAAATGCAGGGTGTGTTATACGCAGTGTTGTCAAGAACTGCAACAGACAATGATAACAATACAGCATACCTTTAAAAAAAACAATAGAAAAGGAGAACTTAATCACCAAACAAGTCCATATTATTTCCAATGACATGGGACCAAAGATATTACAGTAGCAACCGAGGAATGAATGACTTACAGAGAGAGGACCTGGTGAAAAATTCAAATAAGGTTGGTACTTGGTAACCATTCTTGATGCCATCCGTGACAATGTATGTATCACACTGACTCGAAACATCCTTTTCTTCTCATATCTGCATAAAGCATACAATCCAGGCATGTTTCATTCACAAGCAACTCACAGAAGAAAATATAACAAGATACAAACTTTGGACAGAGACCTTTTGGTTCAGCCATCAACAGAATGGTCATCCAGCAGTTGCATCCATTGGATCTTGATTTGCAATTCACTGGGTACAAATTGGGAGGCCCCTAATACTAAACTGACTCTATTGGACAGTACTACCCAAACATGTGACTGCTTGGACCAATTGATAGAACATTCTTCTGGTTTACCAGTACCAGGATTCTATACAAGATGAATTCATTCTACTTTTACTACTTTGTTACCAACATGAACTATACCTTTTAAGTGCAGAAGCAATTTCTTCAAACACTTGAGCGTCATTGATATGCTCAAAAACCTTCTCAAGCTCAAGTATAAGTTGGTAGCAGTCCTGAAAAAGATTATTATGGTCATTGTTATCTTATTTCTTTCTCAATTCAGAATTAATCACATGCACAGAACTAAATAGGGTAATAATGTCACACACCTCAATTGCCATGCAACCCCCCTGGCCAAGATTTGGCTGCATTGGATGGGCAGCATCACCTAACAAAGTCACACGCCCTCTTCCCCAGGAGTAAATCATGTCTCTATCATAGACGTCTCTTCTTAGTATCATATGTTCTTGTGTTTCTGATATTAGAGTGGTGACTTCATCACACCAGCTCCCAAACAATTGAAGAAGCCTCTTTTTCTTGCCTGTATCATTTAAGGAAATGCATCTTCTTAATGGGGCTATCCAATTCTGGTTCATGGGCCATTTAGTTAATCACATAACCTTGGGTTTTAGGGCAAGAGGAGCTTGCCTCGGGGAGGATCAGTGTTCCCAGGATGTTCCTTATGGAACCCGTACCATTGCATGTTCCCATCTCCAACGTCTGAAGCAACAAAATATTGGTCCAAGCCCAAGAACACCCGATACCTTCACCAGAAAACATCAAACATGAAAGCAAGTATTGAATTAACATGGGGCACAATTCTGTAAAGATATTTCAGATCACATACCCAACAGTGTTAATATAGGGAGGAACATAGTTCACTAATCCACTGTAGCATGTATAATTTGAATATTTTGCCTCTTGCCCCCCAAATAATTTTGCACGTACCTAACAGAGTGAAAGAAAAGATAAGAGAGGGGCTTCAAAGTAAACATATAATGATTGATAACCAAGTGAAATGATATAGGAGAAAAGTAACTTACTGTTGACCACATTCCATCTGCCCCAACTAAAATGTCACCTTCATGCTGCCGGCCATCTTTAAGAATTACAGTAACCTGATGTTCCATGAAAAGTATGCAGCTAAGAACATTTTGAGCTTAACTGAAAAATGACTGAGTAGACTGGCTTCAAACCTTATCAGAGTCTTCCACAAAGTCCACAACATTAGATCTGTTAGAAACTATATCTGACCCCACGGCATCCAGTAATATGTCTTGCAGTGTCATTCTGCAGATTACTTGAGTAACAGGGAGACCCCTCTCTACAGCAGGGGTCAGTAGATCAAACTTGGTAAACCTGAGGCAAGAAAAAGAAAAGAAGCCAATGAAATTCTACTTTCCAGTTGCAAAGAGTTATTCATTCTTAGCCACAGTTATTGATGCACTGGTACTATTATTAGTCTGAAAATCATTCTTTTCTCACAGTGGTTTCAGGAAAAAAAAGTAAAAACGTTTAGTCCTTTTTCCTTCATCCAGTTCATCTTTGAGTCAACTCCAGTTAGCAAAAACTTGGCCTTGATAATAATCTCCATGCGCAATATTTTCAAACATCCAAGTTTAGTAAGAAACTGAGAATTCTGGTCCTGAAAACGTTCGCTAAGGTTGCAGTTTCATATGTTTCTATTAAATTATCCTGACATTTTCTTTATGACAAGATCAGTGAAATTTTCCATGAAAAGGAAAAGTTTACAATGAACAAATTCTTCCTCATAAGTTTTCTTTTCCCTATTAATACTGGGAGCAAAGAAGAGAAGACATTTGGGAAAGAAGAATTAGGATTGATGATATCTTTCAGAAGTTAGAATACACCATCAGATCACGTGATACCTTTTGGGCTTTTACATGTTTAAAAGCATGCATGATTAGGAACAGGAACCAAAGACTGTTCCAATGTTTCTCACTCTGAAAACCAGAGTTTTAACTAAATACAACCTAAGCAATTTGAAAATTTGCTTTCATACATTGCCTCTTCCAAAATAAATGATCAACTTTAATCTAAGCAACTTAGATAACAGACTATCGTGTTGACATTTTATAGAGATACAAACTATCAACAACAGCAAGCCTGGCTAAGAGTTGATATTTCCTTATGATTTTAAATAGTATCTTTCACAAGGGAGTATAATTTATAAATATATTTTTATTACTAGAAGCATAAAATCGATATAGCTTCAAATGAGAAAAATATATAAATAAGCAGCATTATGTGAGAGTCAAAATTACAAATACGCAATGGAACACTGGTCAAGCCTCACCAAATAAATCTTCTGGATATTTTTTTTTTTATAAGACGTGCCCAACTATCTGGGCATCCCTGGCATTGATTTGAATTTGACATTTGAGTGGTCAGTTTACAAGCATCCACATAACAGTCTATATGATAAATGGTTCAGAAAAATCAAGTAATCACTTAGGCTGAGCTCATCAAAATGGTGTTCTGGTACCCCGCCCTCGGTACATGTAAAAAGGTTGAAAAACCAAAGAATATAGTTTCATTTACAGTAGAATTTCAGTTCTGCTCCGAATCTGAAACCCCAAAAATAATCTTCTCAACTAATCTATATTTGACCCTTTTGATTCCCTAAAGAAAAAATGGAAATCCTGTCTGTAATAAGATCTATTAATAGTAATGTTTGAGATGGTTTGCAGCAGAGTCTGAAAACAGAAATATACCATTCACCTGAGAGGCCATCCGCAAGGCCATTGATCCGATCACCAGTGACGCAACCAATTTCCATGATTTTCTTTGCGACATCCTTATCTATGGCTTCCAGCACTGCCAACGCATTGCTCAGGAGCTGAATTGGGCCTCGATGCTGACCCTCCCCTCTCACCGCACTCAAATTCTTCTCAAACACCTTGACATCAAATCCTCTGTTTTTGGCTGCTAGAGCCAGGACTAACCCGCCAATACCACCGCCGGCTATCATAATGCGAAGCTTCTTCTTTCCATTCTTCCCTCCGTCCAGACTCGGCGATCCTCCTTCACACCGGAAGACGCAGTTTCTGAAACCAAATCTTTTCGATCTAAATTCAGGAGTTCTAATGAAAATCTGATATTGATTGCAGAAACAAACACCTTGCAGAGACGTCATGGAGCAAAAGTGCGTATGGAAATATAAAATATAGGTACTTCGACTACAGGAAGAAAATACCAAGAACGCTAATAGCTGGTTTTAAACTTATAATCAGCAGAAATATAAGCTAACACTAGACGAATTGAAGAAACGAGGAAAAAGGGACGTGCCCGTAGGGTCGAAATCGTGAAGCCGTCGATGAATATAGAGCAAAGTAAATGGGATGATCATAGCAGAAAAGGAGAATTTTTTCTAGAACTACAGAGAAATGCAGAAAAAAATGTGCAGATTATGGTGAAATCACGACAAAGAGGGAAAGAATTGTTTGATGTAGAGATTTAGAAAAAATGAACCAAATCAGGGATTAAACTGAAAAAAAAAAAAAAAAAAAGAGTAGATAACGGGTTCCATTCAAGTGAAGAAAGCAAATCCTGGAGAGCAGTTCTAACAGAAACAGCCAACGGAAACTCATTATCACTGAAGTGGAGCGGAATTGTTTGATGTAGAGATGTTGAGCATGTAGCTCTCTCTCTCTCTCTCTGTGAAGAGTGTAGCCATCAATGGGGACTCGACAGATAGCGATGGAAGCGCTCTGTAGCCATTACCAAGAACAGTACACCATATCAATCGCTGGTCATTTTCTACAGTTAACAATATTTTATGTTTAAAATGTAGAACAACTTTTCATCTTACAAATCTGATTGTACACGTATATGATGATATCTAAAAGATCTTATAGTGGACATACACGTGCAAGCAATAGATCTTTCAACTTTAGTATATAATATTTGTACGGTCCTGATTGGTGCTTAATGGGATTCTACAATCTACACTAGTTTACAGAGCTTTATTTATTATTTAATAAAGATTCTATACGTAGATCTCTTATGTTTAGCCCCTTTTTTCAATTAAATCGAGAAAAATAGTATTATCAGTTATAATGAAAAGCCGAGAATAGCCCTGACAGTTTGTAGATTCCCATTAGCTCTCGAGTTCAGATTGGCGCCCCACATGCCTTTAAACGTAATTTGGGATTTGGGAACATCTCCCGATTCTTTGGTTCTCGAATTGGGATCTGCTGTTCATATATCGCGCTTCACACCGACCTCACGGGTACATCCCACGTTGTATTGGGAATATCTCCTTATAAATAATATTGGATATATTCTCGATGTACAGCTTAAACATGCTGTAAGGTCGGTGTGAGACACGTTGTGTGAGGAATAGATTCGAACTTATGGTTCCCATCTGAATCCTTTAACTCCCACAATCACCCCCACTACCCTAGTCCAAGACAATTAGGGCCGTTGATCAAATTCATCAAACCGATTAATCCAATCCAATTTGACTTGAATTGATCAATTTTTAGTATTTTTTTATTGGTTTCCGTTTAGTTATTATATTAATTTTAGAGGTTGGATCAGTTTTAGTTTTATATTTTAAATTTAATTTTTTTAATATGAAAAAATAGAAAATTATTCATATTTTTTAATTTAAAATATTTTATACTATTAATTTAGAATTTTTAATAATATAACTATATTTAAATTTAAATCTTTTGAATCAATTAATCAAGTCGATATAATCCAAATTAATGGGGGATAATTCAGCGATTGAGATACGAAGGATACGTGGGCAAGAGGGAGAAAACTTTGGCTGTTTACAGAAAACAGCTCAGGCTGTTTGATTTTCTCTATATGTGACACACGTATTTACCACCAAACGTTAAAAAAAGTTTAATATACATTTTTAATTATGAATAAACAAAAAAAATAAAAAGAATAAATAGACTGTACTCCCTCTCAAAAGTCTGAAATTACAGTCTCCTCCTAATTTAATCATAGAATTAATTGCACGTTTGACAGTAAATACGTGATTTTCTCTCTATATGTGACACGTATTCACCACCAAACGTTAAAAAAAGTTTAATATACCTTTTTAATTATGAATAAACAAAAAATAAATAAAAAGAATAAATAACCAAACCAGTTGATTCGAAGGTACCGTTTGATTTCAATTAATCAATATAAAAAACGACAGTTAACTAAACCGATTAGCATACATGCTTTTCTAAAAGATGATAGTACCGGTTCCGGTTCAATTCCGATTACCAGTTTTCCAAAAGATGATAGCACCGGTTTGATTCACAAAAAAGGCTAGAACTCTTCATACGACTCCAATTCGGTCATCACTGTTGCTGCTTAGACGGGAATGGATCACTGGCGGCCCTACTCATTGCTGCCCTTCTCGTTAGACAATACACCAACCAGTCTTGTTGGATGAGAAATAAAAGGTCTGATCAAATAAATTAAAAAAAGGGTAATTTAGGCATTTATAAAATTTTAAACAGTTAAATAAGAATTTTTTATTAAGTTAATTGACTGAACGTTAATGGAGGGGTTTTTGTCTAACGGTCAGGGGCCTTTGTTGTAAATTAAATTTCATGAGGAGGGTATTTGTCACTAATCCCATAGTACAGGAGGTCTGTATAATTTACTCAAGAAAGTAAAAAATGCGACAAAAAAGGGTGAAACCGGAAAAGAAGATTCAGGAAACATCCAATCCAAATGTATCAACAACTCTCGTCGCCCTGATCCGACAAACTCTATTCTCTTCTCTATTTGCCTTGGCATACTTTGCTCATGGTCATGGAGTTAATATTTCAAAAAAAATAAAATAAAAATTCATACTTTATTTACAGTTAGGGATATTGATGATGGCCTATCAGACCATGATCGAAAAACAGTAACGTCTGCCTCTCTCTCTCTCTCTCCCCTCCTGCCCTCCTCCTTCCTTGCCTGTCTGGAAGGCGGTAATATCTGCTTCTCTCTCTCCCCGTTGTTCTTCAGCCCCATTCTCTCTCTCAATGACGAGGAGTTGTTATGTGGAATCCTGCACGGTTGAAACCAACGATGGAATTAAGCTCCACACGCGACTGTTCAAGCCAAGAGAGGAGATGAAGGACAATCTGGTAATTGTCCTCGTCCATCCGTACTCCATTATGGGTGGTTGTCAAGGCCTGATGAGAGGAATCGCAAGTGGGTTAGCAGGGAGAGGTTACAGGGCCGTTACCTTCGACATGAGAGGGGTTGGCAAATCAACTGGAAGACCTTCTCTCATGGGGTTTTCTGAAATCCGTGATGTTGTTGCTGTGTGCAAATGGGTCACCGAGAACTTGTCTGGTGACAGGGTTTTGTTGGTGGGTTCTTCTGCAGGTATGACTTTCGGACGAATTTTCTGGAGGGTTTCTTTTTTTATTATGTTGTTTGTATCTTTGATTATAATGGATGAATCCTGAGTTCTATGAAATGATTATTTCTATAGCAGAAGTAGTAATCTAGCTTATATTCTTTTGTGTGAACAGATTGCATTTTTGCTCGACCCTTGAGCTGAAATTTTTTATTTGATGGATTTTTTTGTCCATTTCCGTCACTTTTTAGTGTTGGGACATGATCAACTTTGTATGATTTACAAGGAGTTGAGTAGCCATGCCCTTTTTTTCCTTCTAATTTCATTCTTCCTTACTATTCATGTAGATCTGCTTTGTTGATCTTTCTCTTCTTTATTGTTTTAATCTTTATTTATATGCTCTGTGGGTTCGTGTGATTTGGGGTTGATAGTCAAGCTTGAGATCTTGCTCCGATGATATCGATTAAAAAATTAGGACTTGGATGATATGCTGTATATCAAAATCCTTGTTATATATTTGTTAGTACAGAGAGAGCCCCTCAACAGACGCCTAAGCTCATGATTGTTGTGTATGTTCTAGTTTTATGATTCAGGACATTTACTTGTATGATCAAAAAAATATTACCGATTACTTTAGGAGATGATGAAGGTTGCAGTGTTATGAATCTGTGCAAATACTGGTATGGGCTATTATAATCCTGAAAAGAATAATGACATCTCAGTTAAGCACGTTGACGAAGCGCTTCTGTTTTTTGTAGTTTTGGGTCTATATATTTATCTGGTGTAAGAAGAAAATAGATTTTAGTTGTAGAATATTCTAGCTTGATTTCTTTGAATGTTAATATGCAAGAACCAGTAATTCTGAATTCTGTAAAGCGGAGTTGTAGTGGTGGAATTAAGAAAGTCTTTTATTTCATGGAACCTTAATATGTTGCACACTGAACCTCAATCGAACTTCATGGAAGTCAGATTGTTTACACTCAAATGGTGTTGGATAGACCATTGTAGCACCAATCCTACAGCTCCCCCTTGCCTCTGTATACCAAATTCTATTTGTGGTGCATTTTCTTGTTTAGATTGGTATTACAGGTTTGGCATTAGCACGAAAGATATCCTAATGCCTCTACATTGGTGGCGCTTTGTCTCAGGCATTGTAATTTTTAATGTAAATAACGTGTCCCTTACATTACCCTGGCATGCCCTTGCTGTATCCAGAAATCATAGTCAGCCATTTGCAGATAGGGAGATGGATCGGTAGAGGTCGAGGCTTTCAATAGATTTGAAGAGGTGGAAGCCTTTGATAGATTTTGAAAAGGGGAGAAAGGTTATTAATTGAATTGGAGTGTGGAGTGAAAAAAACATATGGAACTTTGTAGCTGTAATCACTAGGCATGGATATTTTGTTACCTGAAAGCTTTGATGATGAAGTTTTGCTCAAAACTTGGTTTGGGGAAAACAATGTAGGAAAATTATTTGGAGAACAAATATACTTAGGGTCCACAATTAGATGTTCAATGGATATGGCTGCTGTAGGCTTTGGAAGGCCATCTTTGGAGTGATCCATTCGGCTAACGCAAATGGCTTGTGGACATGAAATCTGGTTTTGTAATGGTTCACTGATTGAAGTTGCTTCTTAATTCCCAAGAGGTGGCCCTCTTGGATGGATTTTAGTCTGAAGCTTCTTGGGAGTTGATGCCTTGATTATTGCATAAATAACACCACACAGAGGTGTGGACACTTGATTTTTGTATACAGGGGCAAATCATTTTGTACATTAAATTGTTCTAGTCCTTTGACTATTTTTGTATAGGTCATGTATACACCTTTTTACCTTTCATGTGTCCACTTTTCCTTTAGGTGGCGGAACAAACCAATTGATTTTATGCTAAACTAGTTTTTGGTTCTGTCTACAGTATGTAAATGCATGCTTCGTATGAACCAGACTGGTATGTGAGCATGGTCACATCCATGCAAACAGGAATTATTCTGGCTTAGCCATGCGGTAGCAGCTTCTCAGTAGGGTGACTTGGCCAGATGTCTTGTGCATGAGCTCCTTCATATTTCCTACTAATATTCTCCAATGACAAACACTGTCATTGAATGGTTGCTAGGAAGGAGTAGATAGACCTTGCATTTGAATGGGGATCTCCATGCCCAGGATCAAGGCCCTGCGGTAGTGTTTTTTTTTTCATTTAACTTGCTATTGCAGTGTCCTCTGTTTCTTGAACATTTCCCGGGGCAGGGTCGCCTTTATGACTACATTTTTTTTATCATCTATAAAATGTTTTGATAATATCAGTGCTTAATTATATTATTCGAGGATTAGCACATAATTGTTAACAATAAACCCTCTTATGCAGTTGCTTTGGCACAGGTGCTCCGATTTCGGGCTCTGCAGTTGATCTGATAGAACAAGTCGTGGGCTATGTGAGTTTGGGATATCCTTTTGGTTTGACTGCCTCAATCCTGTTCGGGCGACACCATAAGTCCATCTTACAGTCCCCAAAACCAAAATTATTCGTTATGGGCACCAAGGATGGGTTTACAAGCGTGAAACAATTAGAGAACAAGCTCAAATCTGCGGCTGGGCGTGTTGAAACTCATCTAATTGAGGGAGTGAGCCATTTCCAAATGGAGGGGCCTGATTATGATGCTCAAATGGTAGATCTTATTCTCAAATTTACTGCATCATTGTAGTTGTAGGCCCAACTCTCTTTCACCCATCCTTAAAATGCTAGTAAGAAAACAAACAAGGCATTGTCTTATACATGGTATGGTAAGTTGGTAACCCGGTAGGATTGATTGATTGACTATTGGGCGATTGATTGGCCTGGCCTGGTCCGACGCAGCAGCATGGCTTGTTTGGCTGTTTTTCACGATTGTGTTTGTTCAAGCACTAGAAAACTAAAAACCCACCTACCCATAGGATTCTTACTGGTTAGTGATTGACTGGTTGTACACCTACACCTATACTGCATGCGGGGAAGAAACATTATAACAGATAAGAAGCGGCCCCACACCATGTTGCTTTTGTTCGTCCTGTGGCATGCAAATGCATTGGTTTGTATGCATTATATGCACCATGAGGTCCATGACAATGAAATTCTGGTCTGGAGGTGGTTGGCAATTGGCATATAAACAAGGATGGATTTTCCAACTCAATAATCAAATAAAAATCAATAATCTTGTAATTGCAACCTACAAAAAACAAAAACCAACCATTTTATCAGACACTTGTTAAAGTTACATTTGCTGCTGCTTAAATAATTTTACATAAGCGTCCCAACCTTCCATTTTTTACTAGCATCATCATCATCAATGATAAAAAGATTACACCCATCCATGCGCTCTCCGCCATGATGTTCATAAAATTAAATGATGAGGATGATGATGATGATGATGATTCATGTAATATACAAGGGGGAGGAGGGCCTTTCTCGTTGTACAAACCCTGGAACGCCAAACATTTAGATTTCATCATCACCATCTTGCTGGTCATCACCATCACCAACGATGCGATGATCCCTCTCATCGCCCCTGCCATCTGCAGCCATTTCATCATCAAAGTCGGAAGCGCGCTGGTTACCACCATAATGCCGATTTCTCCACCCTCGTTCTCGGTCCATTGAATGCCCATGGGAGAATTGGTGCTCACCGTCATCTGTTTTGAGGCAAAAGGTTAAAGGACCACATCCAATCAAACTAATTCTTCAGAAGCCTTTTTGTATATTCTTTTTTTTTGGGTAATTTTATTTCGGAAAATATAAAAAATAAAACATGCCAAAAATTTTCACAAATTAAAAGGTTCCACACAGGGCTGCAACGAGCCCTAGCCACTCACAAAAGCATAGTTATTCACATAAGTAGTTAATTTTAGCAAAAATGCCAAAGGGCATTTCATAACAGGTTAAATAAGAACATTGAGAAATTGGTAGGGGAAAGGAAAAACTGATAAGAATCTGATTTGAAGACCCTTTTTTCAGTGAATTTGATCTGAGACATTTAATCAAATGCAATACAAAAAGACACAACTTATACAAATTACCGTGGACCTGATCTGACGATTTTATACAAAGCCAAAGGTAGGTAATCTCAAAGCTTTTGAGAGGAGGAAAAGAAGGGTGTAAAATACAACATGGCAAAGAGTCAATTTTTAATTACCACTTTCACCATCAGATGCGTCTGCGAGCCTTGCAATGGCATCAATCAGCGCTTGTTCATGTTCCTGCCATTTGTGGGGGAATCAAGTTCGTATTCCTAAAGGACAATAAAAATATTAACATCATGATAAGATGCATTGCGTCCTTACTTTCAGCACTTTCTTTGCCTTCTCAATCTCAATAGGATCTGGATGAGTTGCACCAAAAACCCTCTCCACCTGTCCAAAACCATCAGAGAAACAAAGTCAACATTTAGCATTTCATTAAGGAGCTCTTGTTGTTTGCCCATACCTCTTTAATTAGAGTTTCTGTATGGAGTATTTCAATATCATCAGAACTCTTTTTCCCAATGCCATTTTGCGATGGTGGAAAATCTTTCTTGGGTGGAACCTTTGTTGTCCCTCTCCCTCTTACTGCACCCGGAACAACACCACCACGGCCAATGGACTTCTTAACCCCACGACCTGGTCCACCACGGCCAGATCGACTAATTATTCCTGGATCCTCACCTTCCCATCGGATATCTTCAGGTGAAATCTGGCATTGATAGATATGCAGTAAATCAACCACTTGTTTAACTTCCAAATTTGAAACAAATTAACTAAATCCCAAGAAAAAAAACAATCATATAACTCATGGTCTACAGAATTCCTGCAACTACCATCTCCAGTTGATCATACTGTAAGTAATTTATTAGATATTAATCATTTTTTAATTACTAGAGACTAGAGAGATGAACAATTGCAACTTCATATTAAATAGAATTTCTTTTGTAAAATGCGTAGAAGATTGAAAGCTCAAAAACTCTTAAGACCATGGTTTGATAAAGACAGTTTTGAACTAACAATACTCCTGTTTTTTATTGTTTTGATTTGACAGTTTGATAAAGACAAACTGTTCGATAGCAGCTATTAACTATCTAATAGTTTAAAATATCAAATTCTTAAGAAACAACATATTGATACTTTAACTTTTCTCAAGGAAAAGGATATGTAGATTACTTGCTAAAGGAGATATGATGCCTGGTGGTGGTGGTGGTGGTGGTGGTGGTGTGGGGGGGAGGGATGAAACAAGTACACGTTAACAAAAAAAAAAACTTAAGAAGCAGGCTAAATTAACCAGGTTTTATGCATATAACACTCTCGTGTTGCCTGGCCTCATTTTAATACCTTGACAACTATGGTCACTTCAAAAAAAAAAAAAATGAAATGCTCCACACAAGTGAAGAACGTGTTCATGCACAATCACCCACTGTCCCTTGATTTTCCTTGCAAAAAGATCTGTTTGAAGGGGATCCTCCCTGTACCACTTCCTCCCAAAACTCATTCTGTTTCATTTCCCACACCTAGGAACTTACTTTGACTAAAATTATTGCACACCTCAGGAATACCTAGGCTCATTTTGCGGGGTGTTGCCAGAATTGACCTACCTACCATTCTCATTGCCATGTTTTGATGAATAAATCTTCAATTTGATGCTTGAATAGGTAACTTATTGTATTATAGGTTGTAGCTTATGACTGTTAAAGTTTAAACATTTTAGCCTATGCAAGACTTGGAACCTACAAATTTCTAGGAACCCTTGCACTTAAATTCAAGTCAACATTCCTCGCTTCATTCAAGAATGTGCATGCCTTGCTTTGCACAGTTGCGCCCAAAGCTCTGGGGACCCCTTCCACTTTTGCTTTTTTAGATTGGTAAAAAGCTTTTATAAATTATGATAAAAGAATGTTGTACAAGAGTTTGAATCTGTTAAACAACATAAAATAGCTCTGGTACTATGTCAACCAACATAAAATAAAATAGCAACTCAAAGGTTCGGCTTGGTAGCCTACATACTCAGGAGAAGAGGAAACATATCCACTGTGAGAACAAGAGACAGAACTCTCTCTCTCTCTCTCTCTCTCTCTCTCTCACACACACACACACATCTTACTCTCTTCTTCACTCGCTCTTCCTCACTCCCTAATCTCACACAGCCACTTGCTTATTAAATAAGCAAAAGGCCAAAATACATCAGAATTACACATAAGCCTGTTTTTCTAACATAAATACATATAGGTCCCCATAACTTATCAATATTACAAATACAACCAAATACAATATATCTCTCAACAGAATCCATGCCCAACAGCCCAGCACCCCTTTCTGACAGGTTATCTCTTGTTACCTGTCCCTTTTGTTACCTCTATAAGATATATATACTGTAGAATGGAGTGAACTATTCTCATTTCTCAATATATTTGTCTTGGACAGTGGGCTACTAATGGGTAGTTATTTCTTATCATGTTTAATCTTTTGAAGGCACTAATGCATTACACCCCTCACCCCCAAAACAAAAAAAAAAAGAGTGTAAACCAAATTCAAGCCAAATAGCCAGTTCTCATTCCTGCTCGGGCTTGAGTCTCAAAATAATGCCCATTGTGACAGTAGGTTGTTAACTAGTAGAAACAAATTTAAAAAAGTAGTTTATGCTTCCTTGAACTCCTTGCACGTGGGCATCCTTTCTTTTTTTTTTTTTGTATTACTTGAGACTTTTAGGTTCTTCCAGAAGTTTTTCCAATATCCATCCTTGCAGTTTTCCCAATAATCAGAGTCAAATTGGTCTCTATACAGAAGCACATTTGCATGACAACTTGCCTATTTAATTTGCTTTGCACAATTGAACCATGACAGAGACACACAACAAATGTAGATGCATAATCAGGACAGATGTGAACCACTCAAGGAGAAAAATAATGAAACAAAAGATAGAAAACAGGGAAAAGAAGATGGAACTAGTGCTCTAACAAGTAACACCATGTTAGAATTAGAAGCCAAAAAATGCATTTAAGTATATTTGTAAATCTACATGAACAACAAGCAAATGCAGACACACTAACATCACACATGCATGCAAGCAATGATATCTAATAAATGAAATAGGATAAAGCATATTAATTCAAGCCTTACCTCTTTGAGGTTAACCCATTCCCATGTCTCATTTGTTGTATTTATATCATAGACCAAAGCATGTCTTCCCTAATAAAACAGAAATTGTAAGATTAATTACATACTCCACTAAGGTTAAAATCAATTCAACAACCAAATATACCTTTTTTTGAAGGTAAAAATAAAATTTATTAAATGGAAAAAAGAAATTACAAGAAAGGTGACCAGTAGTCACCAGAAAGAGAAAAGAAAACAAACTCTGAACCCCACCAAAACCCTTAAACAGCTCGACCAACTAAGAAAAACCAAGAACACCCTCAACAGCCAAATATACCTCAACAGGGTTATAGTCAGTTATAACAGCCTCATAGAAGTTGTTATCTTCAGGCCACCTTGTCAGCACTTTCCGCCCAATTAATGGATCAAATGTTGCTGCTTCAGCAGGTTCATTTGCTACAAGGGCACCGGAGGAACCCCGATTAGCAACTTGACCCCTTCCAGCTGCACCTGTGGAAGTGTATTGCATGGACTTGATTGAAGATACACCAGGCAATGCCTGACCCTGTTAGAGGAAAAAAGCAAAGAAAAAGTGACATTAATTATGATCTTTCCACAATAAATATAACCCAAAATGCTTTTAACTTACTGATTTAGACTTCTTGCCCCTGGCTCCTGCTGCAGCCCCTCGTTTTGCAGCCGATGATGATGGCTGCATGGACACAGCTACCGCTTGAGGGTGTAAAGCTGGGGATGGTGCATTCAAGGACAAAGGAGGTACCGATTGTGATGTTTTCTGTTTCTTGCGTGATGCTGAGATACTAGGGCTGGGCATTGAATCATGAACAGGTTGAGCAGTACTGAGAAAACCAGGTTGAAGTCCACCAGCCTGTCTCCACTCCCTAATGGCATTACCAAGTACAGCTTCCAATTAAAAGATAGAAGTTTCCAAAAGTAGTTGTGTATCAAATAAATATGACCCCATAAAATCAAAAAAGCATATTCCATAACATTATTAGACCTTATCCGCCTAATGATGTCATCTGCATTGACTTTGCTCAGAAGCTCTCTGTGTTCCTCATTTGATACTCTGAGCTCCTTCCTAAGTTCTGTTATTAAACCTTCCTTCTCCTGTAAGAAAATGAAATTTCAAGCAATCTTAATTCTAGTCAACAGAAAGCATAATGAACTTAACATGATTTTGCACAGACAAGGCAATTTTAGATACCCAGGTAATGGCATCTGATTGAGCTTTGAATGCTCTCAACACTGAGCTATATGCTTCCTGCTCAAGGAGGTGGATCTGAGTCTCCATATCTGTATGCATCCTCGGGTATGGGACAGAACCTAAAACAGATGATCTTCCATTTCCTGCAACACGACCTCCTCTAGGAACTCCTCTGTTCTGATGTGATGGAGGAAGATCATCATCAGTTCCTGTGGCCATTTAAGAAATAAATATAACATGAGTAAAAGCATGGAAAAACAGTATGGATAATAAACTCAAGAAAATGCCACATTTAATCATAATTGAATGATCTTCTCATTCAATTGAGGAACATTCATGGAACACTGACGAAACAACCATTTTCATGTCATAGATGATGACGTTGCGACAACAAGTGGCGGTAACAAGATGAACCTAAAAGAAAAGCCTAGATAAGAAGATGATGGACTCAAAGAGTTCATATTGCATCTAAAAAAAGCTATAGAAAACTATAACCTACAGAAAGGTTTAAACTCTTTGTTCCTATATATAGGCAAAAAGAATTCATATTAAGAAGACAATCCAACACCAGGAACATTTACTTGCTTTCTCTTGAGGATAAAGAAAAGTTAAGATACAGAAACATTTACTCTTTTAGTTCCCATATGAACACAAAAGAATTCAAATTAACCTTCAGTTCAAAGTGTACTGCATCCGCCATCCAGTCTCTTTCCCTTGTATTACTTTAAGACTAGACATAGGTGATGCCTTGTTTATAGCAACAAGGCACCCATCTAGGTGACTAGGCGGCCACCTAGGTGATAAGGCACCTTCCTAGGCAAGGCGTACATACATACATACATAAGTTTTGAGAAGGAAAAAGGAAAGAAAGAATAGAAATGTAAACGTTTTTTACTACTCTCTTTCTTACATTAAATAAAACAGCAGCTCCACCCTTGCTATTTTTCTCTTTTACTTACTCTCTCCTAAATTTTATCATATAAAATAAAAATATATTCTTCTTTAGTTGCAAGTTTGATAACTTTCTTTTTGGATGGGTACATTTTAAATGAAATTGCTCTATTAAATACTTAGTATATCATAATCATTTTTTAATGTACTGAAATTATTAAAATTGAAATGCTATTATCCTAGGAAAAAATGGAAGAAAGAAAAGAAATTTCAGAAAATAGAAGGGCTGAGCCTCTATTTTTGTCCGAGGAAAGGAAGAAAATAAAAGTAAGGATGAAAGAAGAATATAAAAGGATGAAACGAAATTTTGAGTTCCTTCATGCTTATTTGTCCAAGTTTTAAAGTTTTCAAGGGTTTAAGACAGTAATACATCTTGATTGAACCCTAACAAATACGAAAAATAATAAAAAAGAAGGCCAACTTAAACATACCGTCAGTTTTCACAAATTGACTTAAACATACCCTATGTTTTTAAGTTGGATTTAAATATACCTTGTAGACTGACCCCACTGTACTTAAATATACCCTCTATGAGTAGAATGTTAAGAAACATTAACACGGGACATTACCTGATCAATTTAAATTTTCAACAACCCTGTTTTGCCCTACAAAAACCCATTGGTTGATAACATGTCATGTTTCATTGAAGGGTTAAAAGAAAGTGTTGTGACCATGGGAACTCATTGCTCCACATGTTAAGTTATCTTTGTATGTTTTACATTGTCAAAGTAAGGCGGTGAACCCTAGACGCATAGTTTTCTAGGCATCAAAGCGAGGCCAGGTGATGGGTTTTTCTGAATAAAAGCCATGATCCTAAGGTAATTCCTTGGGTTTGCAAGCAACAACCATCTTCACTATTAATTATCTATAATCTTCATAAAAAATTTATAAGTTTCATTTAGAACATAGAAAATCAACATATTCATGAAAATGGAAGAAAGAAAAGAAATTTCAGAAAATAGAGGGGCTAAGTGTGATCTAAGGTATCGACACACCTTTGTGTATCAACAGGAGTATATCGGTACTTTAATCCATGCACATTTTTTAGCTTTTTTTTCAAATTTTCATTTTTATAAACATTTTTATATTATTTAATAAATAAAATAAAGGGTTTCCTGAAAACACCTTTAAACAGGTGTATCAGAACCCCCACGATACGATAAAACATGATACACCCAATACGGGGCATATCATATTGATACTTTGAACCTTAGATAAGCCTCTATTTTTGTCATAGGAAAAGAAGAAAAGAAAAGAAAGGAAGAAAGAAGAAGATTATGAAAACAATCAATATGTTTTGATTGGATAAAATTTTGAGTTATTCCATGCTTATTCATTCAAATTCATAAGTCTTTGAGGGTTCAAAGCAGTATACATGTTGGTTGAACCCTAACAAATAAGAAAAATAATAATGCATTTTTTATTATTATAATCTCAAAAGGTTAAGAATATAAAAGTATCCAAAAGCAACGTGTCAAAAATATATTGGTGATTAAGCGTGGCGACCCTTCATGAATGCCTTATCACCTAGGCGCCCACCTAAGCACCGCCTTGACAACTAGATGCTATGATACTTTTAAATAAGAAACAACATAACTCAAAATGTTTACAAATACAGACACATAATAAACATGCATGTCAAACACCAAATGCAATTTCTTGTTTTTTTATCAATAACACCAAATGCAATTTCTCCAAACTTCTATTCAAATTTCCTTCAGAAATTCCTATTTTAAGTTACCATAAATAAATAACTTCAGCTAAAATAGCATCAGCATTTGCCCTATACCTCTCAAATATGGTTACTTTGCAAAGTTTCAATAAAAATCAAGATAATATCCAAAATAAGACTCCTTTCTATGTTTAAAAATAAGATAAACTTGACTCAAGTTATCCATCCACTTCTTTACACTTCCTCTTGTTGATAAGTTTAGGTCCAAATGACCAATGAATGGTTTCACCCATTGTTGATAATTTTTTCTCAATAGAAATCTGGTAAGGAAGCAAAAGAAAGACTCAGCACATCCAAGGGCCCAAAACTACTAACCAAAACCACCCAAAGGCCATCATCACCCACTGAGGAAAAGGATAAAACTGTCACCTGGGGGTTGACCATCCAAAGTTATTGTTGCATGGACAAAGACATGGGATTCAAGGTCTGATGCATCTCTGGAGATTGACTCGGTAAGATGGGAAAAAAAAAACAACTAACAGAATCTATATAGAAGTATAAACTATCATGATAGTCTATGTTTTTAATTTAAACCATGGACATGTTTGCCCATATTTAGAGGTTTGAATGAGTGGCTGGCCTCTCAACAAGAAGAAATCTAAGACAAGTACAATAGAGCCCTCCTAGTACTCATCTCATAAAGCTGAATTTCAACATGTTGCATTGCAAATTAAGGCCCTTCAGGGAGGGGGAGAGCTTTTAGATATGCATATGGGCACCTAGCAGAGTTTTCAGATCCATCTGGATATGGGAAGTCAATAAGGGTGGAGATGTTAGCTCTAATTCAAGAAATAAAAGTGAGCAAATCATTGAACCTTATTTTGGGTATTGGAAATAGTTTGGCTGATGGTTTGTCCAAACAGGGGTAAACAGAGAACACTTGGGCAGATGTCCAAGTCTCTAAAACCTATAGAAAAAAGGTCCAAAGTTGAGCTTTGTTAATTTAGCATTTTATAAGAAAAATAGCATTTATTGCATGCATTAGCCATTCATTTATTGTCAAATAAACAAGGAGAGAAAGGAAATATGTTATGTACAAGAGGGAGGATCATGAAAGCTCCTTCATTACTCAATCGAAGCTCAAGTTCATTGGATTACAAGAGAAACTGAATATTATGGCTGACAGTCTAGCAAAGGCTGGGGTGCATAGGAGTCATCTGTTTAACAGCCATTTGTTACCCTGATTTTTGCTGGGCTGGGCACCCCCTCTATTTTTTGTCTTAGTGTACATCCTCTCATGTACATCTTTTGTGCTTTATAATGGAAGTTAACCATTTTCTCAAAAAGCATATGTTATATAGAAGTGTCCCTCAAGAAACCATGGAGAGCTGGAATCTGATGTATGTCCATATAGACACTTCACCCATTTAGGAGAGTGCATGCAACTCTGTCCAGAATGCAGTAATCCTCCCAATTACTTCCCTGGAAGACTATTAGTGGCAGACCTAGAAATTGATTCAAACATGATATTCCACTAAAAGACAGCAGTTTCACCTTCTTGACACAATGATGCATGATACCACACCCTTCAGGTTTTTAAATATTAGAAGTGCAAGAGGTTCCTAGAGCAAGGCACAAGGCAACGCATGCACCTAAACAAAGTGAAATGCCACTTTTGAAAAAAAAAATCAAAAGAAAAACTTAAAATGTAAGAATATATAAATCCAAAATCTGAAAGAAATAAAGCACTCCAAAAAGAAATATTAACCCAATTGCTTAGAAAACCAAGCTATTAACACAAAAATTGTAGCACTTATATTCAAGCCCTTAGACCCATATAGGCTGAACTATTTAAACTATATATATCATAGATATAATAGTAAATTACCTATTCAACAATCAATAACAAATTCAAGTTTGTTTTATCAAAACTCATCTACAAGCCAATTGAGGCACCCATGGGTTCAGGTTGGGTACACACCACAAAATGAGCCACATCTCTAATGTCTAGGTTAGAGCATAATGTTAACATGAAGTTTAGGCCTTGTATGTTTTAGTCTTTCATAGGCTAAGCTATTTGAACTCTAAGCATCAAATGAAAAACCAACAACATAGTAAATCACTAATCAACATAAATTTCAAGGTTAACTCATCAACCATTCTAGCAAGAAACCAGGTGAATCACATTAAGTTCAGGTTAAGCACACCCACAAAACGAACCTAACCTATGAGCCATACTTCACAGTACCCTAAGGCTTTAGGCAAGTAGTTCAACTGCTCATTCAGCTGAATGCACAGCTGATTCATTCACTGGAAGTAGGGTAGGGAACCAACAGTTTGAATGGGGAGCATCAAAATTCATGTCCACTGACAAGACTGTAAATTTGGCATATATTTATAGCACAGTGTGTATTCTTGTTTGCTCAAGATCATGCTGTTTTCTATATCCATTGTAATTCCTGTTATTAGATAGTAAGAGCTTGTTTACCATTTCATCATTAAGTCTTTACCCGTTTGTTATTGATAAAAAAATATTCATAGCTTTACACTATTGTTATAAAAAGGCTTCTTTCTATATAGGACAAACAAATAATATATCAAGCCAACCAAACCTCATCTAACCTGTTTAAAGACCTCTAAACTATTCCATTCCACCATTTAACTCTACTCCGATCCACATTTTTACAGAACATCAGTCCTAATGTTGTTTCTTACATCCTTTAGAGCCCCAACTTGTAGCAAAAAATTCCCTCTTTTTTTATCAGTAACAGATAAATGAATTTTATTAATTATGTAAAAAGAATAGATCATGTAAAAGTGCCATGCACCCCAGACTTGGTCATACCATGGCCAACCACTCTCTTTACAGGCAAGAAAATTGTCTTCAATGCACATCATTCAACCACATTTTTTTATAGATCCATACTAACAAATTCTAAGGTTAAACGTTAGTAGATCTAGCATGACCTGTACTAATATCATTCTGTTATCTTTATAGTGATGCAGTATGTTTCATTTGAACTATACCAACTTCTTTCCTGCTGTGTTGGTCCATTATGTGCACATAAACCATATGCATATAACTTAATAATCAAAAGAAGTGCTAATTCACAATAACAAGCAATTTTTTTTGGAAAGGATAAATATGATGTATTTCATACACATGGCAAGCAGTATTTTTGCTCCCCCAAACTTCCAGTAGTTGTTGTAAATGGTTGTCTCATGTACTACAATAGTATTTTAATTTAGAGAGTGTAATCATGTCTTTTGACATTTCTAGAAGTTCATAAAAAAAATTCTGTTTTCTCCAACCATTTCTTGGGTTAGAAAAATAGTTAGCCATCATAAACTGTAAAAATTACAACAAATATGTTTTACTTTCTTAAGGATCACAAATTTCCTCACAGTCAAAGTTGGGAAACCAACTTCTCTGCAATGTACATGATAAATGGTTTACAAATGGTGCATTAACAAAGGCAATTGGGACCTTGTCCAAAGCTACTCTCCATATGAAGTATCCTATACATGAATATTTGTTATGGAAGTTCAGATACTCGTCTTCTTTACAAAATCTATACTATTATAAAAAGTACGAATGAGGACTTGGAACTTTTCATGACTAAAATGCCCACACTTTTTATTTAGTCCATCTCTAATTATATATATATGAAGGTTGAAATGTAATTTCAATTAATGCTTTTCATCTCATTTAATCCCCTCTCATTAACTCTTGTATTTAAGGCATTAATTCCCATTTTCTCTTATTAAATCCCATATTTAAGTTATTTTTTTTACTAATAAATGCTACTAATTAGATCTATGTCCAATACTTTTAACAATATAAACCCATATATTTTGAAATTTTCTCAAAAACAAAGTTATTCTTTATCTAAGTGATTAGGGGTGTTCATTCGGTCGGTTCGGTTCGAATCGTTTGGAAATAGAACCTAACCGACATTTCGGTTATGTCATTTTCATGAACTGAACCTAATTTAAATCGGTTCAGTTTGGTTTTAATTCGGTTAACTCATTTAGTTAAAATATAAATGTACTTTATATTTTTATTAATGATTATTATTAAAATATAACAACATTTATAATTAAAATACATATTATATATTATTAATGTAAATAGTAATGTTAATATAATACTAATGCTAATATTAATATGAATATTTATAATTAAAATCTAAACATATGTGTATATTTTGGTTAATTTGGTTTTCAGTTCGGTTTCGGTTGCATTTTTTCTCAAACCGAACCTAAAACCTAAAACCGAAAACCAAAAATTTTAAAATCTTGAAACTGAACTGAATCGAAAATTGAAACAACCAAACCGAATTGAATTATTCGGTTCAGTTCTTGGTTTGATAACCGAATTTGAACACCCCTACAAGTGATGACTAAGCAATTCAACTATCCAAATCAAATTGGCCAACCCATGAAGTTATAGTTAGATAATAAAATTTTTAAATAGAAATAAATATAGAAAATTACAAAAATGTAGAAAAAATAGGCACATTTATTATATTTTTTATTAATCAAATTAAAGAAAAAAGTGTAATAAACAAGAATTATTTTTATTGATTATGAAAATGAAATGAATAATCTAAAACTAACAAAAAATGAAATTATTTTCCTATTTGGCAGAGACCAATAGTTCAACTTTTGGGCAAATCTATCAACCTTTAATGTCATAAGTAAATAATAAAAATTAATAAAATATAAAAAATACATAAATAAAAATACATAAATTTTACAAAAAATCATTTGGTAAATAACAATATTATTTTTATGCACATAGAAATAAAAAAAAAAATATAGAAAAAATTGAACACACCTATAACTCCATATTTACACTACTATTAAAAATATAAATAAAATTGTGAAACTTTTTTTGACTAAAATACCCATTTTTTGAATTTTATCCCTATTTAATTGTGAGGTTTAAAATGTAGTTTGAACTACAATTTTCACTTCATTCAATTCTCCCTCTTTAAATCTTATTTTTTTGTTCGATAAATAAACAAAAAATATATACACTAAGAAGGTCAAACATTACAAAAAGAAGAGTCCAACCAAATAGGTAGGCTTGCCAATGATACCCAAAACTTTGTATCCCAATATGAGGTGCTTACATAATGAGATCCAGATATTGTAGTCTGCATCTGAATAATAGTTAAAAACAAAAAATATAAAATGCATGCATTTTATAGAAAATTTTGGATACATTATTCCTATCATTATCATCATCTAGAATTGCCATGTGCAAATCAAGTGCACACTTACTAGTAGCTACTATAAGTGTGCATCCTATGATTATGATGGTTTGTTGGTGTTGTTTTTTCTTTTTCCAAGTTCACGTTTCTCCTCATTTTGATGGTGAATCCTTTTTTTTTCCTCTTCTAAGTTGTGCATGGGCAAAGAAATAGGTTGAGACGTGGAGTGCAGGCAAAATTTAAAGATTGGCACCCAGTCTGCAAGGGTCTTGGCTAAAAGATGAAGGCCACAATGCCACATAACAAGTCCCTTCAGTTGAAATCATACGTTCAGACTCGAAAGTTGCCTCGTCTAAAGGAAATAAAGAAACAAGATAAAGAAACTTTATGTCGCTTTTACCATAGAAGCGGATACAGAAAACTCAAGAAACAGACAAGGAAGAATGAGAACCAGCTTGACAATGATCAATAACTCCCTGCACAACTCACTTCCCTCGTGAAACTCAGATCTTAGCCTCTTACATGTAATCCTAGAGATGGTGATGGTTGTGAGTTAATTAGGGAACCTCTATTTTTGTGCTTAAGATTAGCACAACAACTCAACCCAAAATACAGAAGTTTGGTTTCCTATGGAACCCAAAAGCACCCCAAATACTATCATGATTAATAAATAATCAATGTCCCCAGGTTAAAACGGCATAAGAAAAGAAAATGTTGAAAAAACAGAAACCCTAGCATTTTCGGTGCTTGGAACCGATTTCAACTCAATTGGGTAAAGCTGGCTGTCGAAGTCTAGTAGAAATTAAAACAAAAATGTTCCCAAAACAGGAAAGCTCCAGCTCAAAACCACAAATTTCATATCGATGGATCAAACTCTAAACCCTAATTCTCTTTCGCTACTACATACGCCTGCTATATAACGCCGTTTCTCAGCTCCAGCAAGAGAATATCACCGAAACAATAATGTCAGGAAAATTCTCTATATTCTAATCAGAAGAAAGAGAAAATTTTGCACCAGAAGCTGCTCAAAGATGGCAAAACGCGTCAAAAGATAGGATCTTGAAGTAACTCACCGCTGCTGTCGGAAAGCCCGTAGTCCATAACAACGTTATATTCCAACTGGGTATCTCTGCTCGAACAGAATCGACTCCAGACTTCCAGGAAAGCTAAAGAGAGAGAAGGAAAATTCAGAAGCAGACGTTCCAATCGACCACAAAAAAGAAGTTTGCGATCTTCTTGCGCGTTCTTATTCGAACCATAGCGGAGAAGCGATTACTTGGATTGCAAAGCGAGGGTTCGAGCGGGAATTCGAGGGTCGAGTGGGAGATTTCGCTGCGAGTGTTTTAAATCAGTGAAATAAACAGAGGGGGAGAGAGAGAGAGAGAGAGAGAGAGAGCAAGAGAAGGGAGCGAGGTCGACCACAGTCGGGGGCTACGAGAGGAAATGCGGGGAAAAACACGGACTTGAAATAAGTTTTATAGCGCCCTCTTTTTTTTAATTTGTAGTTGGGTTTGAGGTCCGGCCCCGCTCGCTTCGCTTAGATTCTGCCATTCTGGCGTGTGCGTCTAGGGCTTTCAGAAGTTCGGGTTTCTCCAAATTATAGCGGGGCACCTTTGCTTTAAATAGGCAAAATCTGGACATAAAAATGGAAGTTGAACCAAAGAACCAGTGACACGTAATCGAACGTCTGAACCCGACCGGACCGGATTGATGTACTAAATGAACCGGTCATTCCTAAATCCTAACCTTACTGAGTGCCTGAGTCAGTATTTGGTGTCAAGTATGTGTTACTAGGGTCTCTAGTGTGGAACGGGATCTGCTCCTCACAGGCACATCTACCGTGCATTGGGAACATCTCCCATGAATAATAAGTATGGGAGATGTTCCCAATGCATGGTAGGATGTGCATGTGAGCCCTGTGTGAGGAGCAGATCTGGTCTCCTCTAGTCTAGGGTGAGGTGAGGATACATCTCCTACTAGCAAAAACCACATGAATATAACATGTAGCTGCACCTTAAAAGAATATATATCTTGTACATACATATTAAATTCACGGTGAAATATTTTCAATGCATGATTGGATGCTTGTATTTTGCTTTCAGGAGACCCCATTTATTAGTGCGGGGTGCCCTTAAAGCCTATTGATCATACCATAGAGAACATGCAATGCAATAGGGTTGATCTCATCTCCACCTTCCAAAGTGATCTATAATTAATATTGATGCAAATGAAAAGTGTATAAACAATACATTCAAATAATGTGTGTGGAAATAAATGTATATAACAAAATAGATGAGTGTGGAAAAAACTAGAAAGATAATGTTGAAAATGAAATCATTCAAAATACCCTATGAATAGTCTCGATATATGTTAAGACTTAAGATGAGAAAAAAAATAGGCTAAGATGATTTGATCATATGCATAAAAGACCATTTACAACACTCCTAGGAAGAAGTAATTGGCCGATCTTTTTATTACAAGCTATCGAAGAAAAGCAGAAGTGACCATATATAGGTGAAAACTCATTTTTAAACTAACAAGGTACACATAATTTATAATTAGAACTTGTGTCATTAATGTAACACATAATAATAAACTTTATAAAATTAATCCATGAAAACATCATGTTGTTTTTATTGTATTTTTTAAGGGAATATTCAAAATACATGTATTTGTCTCTATCTCATTTTTTGTTGGTCTTTGTGTCATTGTCCTTGCTCTCAACTTGGTTTGTTTTCTTTTCTTTGCACTTTATATTAATATTATCTTGTGAACAACATTTTTGCTTAACTTCTCACAATAGGAGAGGCTACTAGATGCTTGAAACTCCCTTTTATCATTTTTAGTAATATGTTTTATTTAATTTTGTTCATGTTTTAAGTTAATTATAATCATTGTTTTAAATTGTGGGTTCTTCATCCTTGTTTCTCTTTGAAGTTTTTTTTTTTTCTTTTTGTTTAATAGAGATATTTCCTTTGGTTTATGTGTACTTGAGTGATTGATCAACCTTCATACATAAGTGATCATTTGAATGACACACATCTCTCTATTCTATGAATTATGATGAGGAGAATTGGCAAGGGAGTACTTGTCTACGAGAAAACAAAAACTGTGAACTATTTCTTCTTATAAATGGGGTTGGAGGTGTGTTTTTAACATGCTCCACCAAGCCGAGTTGGGCCATATGCTTGTGTGCATATACATGTATGTAACACACTTTATCCTTTTATTGTTATTTTTAATTTAATTTTATTCACATTTTCAGTTTGGTTACAGCCCTTGTTTTAAACGTATGGGTTTCTTCTTCCTTGTGTCTATGTAAACATGTTTTGCAACTTTGTTTAAGAGAGATATTTCCTTTGGTTTATGTTTGTTCAAGTGATTAGTCAAATTTCATAAATAGGGCCGGATCATTTGACTGAGACACCTATTCTACATATTCTCTTAGGCCATGTTTGGGAGTGCTTAAAAATAAGTGCTTATTTGAGTTGGGATCACACCATTGAGCACTTATTGGTGTTTGAGAAATAAGCCTGAATTAAGTGTTTATTGTATAAGAACTTATTCAATTTTTTCTTCCAAAATTATCCCTAATTGAATTTTAAAATTCCATTTATAAATTTATCTCTAGTTGAATTTTATAAAAGTACTTTCATAAAAGTTTTTTGTATAAAAGTGCTTTCGTAAAAGGTGCTTTATAAAAGTGCTTTTGTAAAAGTATTTTTATTAAAGTACTTTCATAAAAGTGCATTCAAAAATTTGCTTCCATAAAAGTGTTTTCGTAAAAGTGTTTTTATAAGAGTACTTTTACAAAGTGTTTTCATAAGAGTACTTTCATAAAAGTGTTTTTTATAAAAGTAAGTTAATAAAGGGAAAATTCCCGATCAATACCCCGCACTTTGGCTTGAGTGACAATTTGGTCCTCGAACTTAAAAATGCAACAATCTGGTACCTAAACTTTCAAAATGCAACGATCTAGTACCTGTCGCTAACCAGTCGTTTAAGTGGCATGCGAAAAGACACAAATACCCTTAAAGTGTTATCTAATTTTCTTTATCAACCATCTGCTAAAATCAGAACCAACTGTCAAATACAAGTTTTTGGACTTTGATATGGATTTGTATAGAGGAAATGCACTACTTTGCAATACCCAAACGAAAAAGCTCCTCTTTCTGGATCTTTTCTATGGGTTACAGCTAAAGAACATGCTTCTTCCATAACACAAAAATGAGAAAGTAAGACTTTTCTTTTGTTATGGTTTGGATTGCAACAATAGCCCTGAATCAAGAACAGAGAAAAACACATTAATATACATATGCTTCAACATTGCAGTCGAGCTAGTCCTTGAACACCTCGTTCATTAGTCAATAATAGGTGGCGCCAGCGTTCTTGAGGCCAAAGGGCATTGCCTTGTAACAGTAGAGTCCCTGGTCGGTGATGAAGGCAGTATTCTCCTGGTCGTTTGGGTGCATCTGGATCTAGTTATAGCCTGAAAACGCGTCCATGAAGCTCAGGAGTTCGTGCCTGGACATTACGTCGATGAGCTGGTCAATCCTCGACAGGGGAAAGCTATCTTTGGGGCAGGCTTTGTTCAGGTCAGTGAAGTCAATGCAGATTCTCCACTTTCCGTTGGCCTTCTTCACCATCACTACATTGGTCAGCCAGTCTAGGTACTTTACTTCCCAGATGAAGCCAGCGTCGAGCAACTTCTGGACCTCCTCGTTGATCACTTGCCACCGTTCTGCAACAAAGCTTCTCTTCTTTTGCCTGATGGGTTGGTAGTGTGGGTCGGCGTTCAAGCGGTGGGTGATGACCTTGGGGTCGATCCCCAGCATGTCCGCTGCCGACCAAGCAAACACGTCGGCATGGTCCTTCAATAGTTGTATGAGATCTTCCCGAATATGATCTTCTAGGAGGGATCTGACTTGGACCATCTTTTCGAGGTCTTCTTCGGAGAGAGGCACTTGTATCAAGTCTTCGATGGGCTGACCGCGCTGCGTCTTCAGCTCATCCCGCAGGTCTATGCTCTTTGTTGTCAGGGTTTCTACAGCTTGGCGTTTTCCTCAGTAGGACATCAGGTAACATTGTCGTGCTGCCCTCTGGTCCCCACATGCTACTCCCACTCCATATGGGGTTGGGAATTTCATGGTGAGGTGGAATGTGGAGACAGAGGCCCGTAGAGCATTCAAGGTCGGCCGACCGAGGATTTGGTTGTATGATGAGAGGCATCGGACGACGATGAAGTCTATCATTGTTGTGGTTGTTATGTCACCATCTCCGATCAATAAGGGTAGTGTAATCTTCCCTTTAGGCATGAGGGATTCTTCAGAGAAACCCATCAGGGGATGTTAACTAGAGTGAGGTGGTCTTTGCCGATGCCGAGCTGTTCGAAAGCTTCTTCAAAGAGGATGTCGGCTGAGCTTCCTGTGTCTACTAGGATGTGTCAAACTTTGAAGTTTGTGATATTAGCTATGATCATTAGGGCGTCGTCATGCGGGGTCTAGACCCCCTTGAGGTTGTCGTCGATAAAAGTGATCGAGTCCTCTTGTCTTCTTTTCTGCTCTCCTATCGTCGATCTTGAGCAACCGCGCATATGCTTTTCGGCCTGAGTTGCTCTCCCCTCTGGAGGCCATCCCTCTTGAGATCACAGAGATGACTCCGGCTGGGCGAGCTCGGCCTGGGGGTCTGGGGTGCAGTTCCTCCTTCAGCTTGTCCTCCTTGATGTCAATGAATCCCCCGAGGTATCCACTACTGATCAAGTCCTCGAGGTGGTGCTTTAGATCATGATAGTTGTTTGTCTCGTGGTCGTGGTCCAAATGGAACTCGCAGTACTTGTCCCAGTTCCTCTTGTTGTTCTGGGACTTCATCTTCTTGGGCCATTTGATGTAGTTGCAATCACGAATCTGCACCAGAATTTCAAACTGCGGTGCATTTAGCAACGTGAAATTTCTATAGGTCAAAGGCAAAGTCCTCTGTTTTTGGTATGGTCAGTGGTCTTGTCTCTTGTTGTCGCAGTCCGCCCTCTTTGTTTTACATTCGCTAGGAACTCTTCTCTTTCTGTCGTGTTGTTCTTCCTCATCTTTCAATTGTGCTTGTGCTTCTTCCGTGTTGATGTACTTCTAGGCGTGGGTCATCAGTGTGGCTATAGTTTGAGGAGGATTCTTTGAGATCGAGAAGTTAAACAGAGAGAGGCGCAGGTCGTGTTGGGTAGCTGTGATGGCCACTGACTGGTTCAATGATCGGACTTGTAGGGCATCGGAATTGAATCTGGCCAGGTACTCTCTAGAGTGATTCTCCAGCGTTTTCTGGTTGGCTATGAATTGTGCCAGGAACTGGCTCTCCAGCTACTCCCAAGAAGAGATAGAGTGCAGGGGAAGGGAATACTACCACGTCAGAGCTACTCCTTTGAGAGCCACCACGAACGCTTTGCACATCAGGCCTTCAGACAAGCCATGCAGCATCATCTGAGCTTTGAAGGCTTCGATGTGGTCACTGGGGTTTGTGGATCCATCATACCTTTTGAATTGTGGGGCTCTTCAACCGGCTAGGGGGAGCTCGTCCACGATGCCTTGTGTGAAGGCCGACTCCTTGATGGGCTGGTTACTGGGCTTTGCTGGTCGGACCATGGGAGGGGCTGCGCTTCTTTTAGCTTGGCTGCGTTCCAACTTGGTCAAACGCTGCCTGAGTTCTCTGATCTCCGCGTCCTTATTGTCCGGTGCCGGATGCACAGTCCATTCTTTCTTGGGTGCCGCTGGGCGATCCTTGACCGAACTAGATTCGGCGATGGAGACCGGCGGCTGCTGAGTTCTTTTTTCGAGCCTTTCTTTTACCGGAACCCGAGAAGATTGGTGTGCTCGGCTGTGATCATCACGTTCATGGGGCCAGGATGAGGAGCCTGATCTTCTTGATGTCTGTTGCCTTTCTTGATCAGACCGTGCCTTATCCTTGTTCAACCGACGCTTTTTTGGGTCCTCAGGGCAAGGATTGGTCGTAGTAAGCATCGGGGGTAGGAGGAGGGATGACCTGAGGAGGTTGTGTCAAGGATCACAGCGTCTGCATCATCGTCAGGATTTGGTCGACCTTTTGTTGCATCGCCTGAAATTGGGCAGGGCTGATCGTGGTTTACAGTTGAGGTTGTTGCTAAGTTTCACAACGTGGAGGACTGAGGTGAGAGCGGGATCCCCGAGGTGGGGATCAACTTGCAAAGCGATCGGATACGTTTCTTGGCATATTTCTTGATTGCGCAGAAAGAGGGTTTGGAAAGGCTTTTTGTGTGTTTCCCACAGATGACTCCAATCTAATGCTGCTCGATCCAGGGTGTTTATTGAACCGAGGTTGCAGTCAGATAATCCTGCCAACTGGGCGGAGCCGAGGTGGAAGGACGAAGCTGCGCAACAATATTTGAAACCAAGAACAGAGTCAGAGGCCCGAGGAGTTATTCCCCATGTAGGTACTCCGATGTTCAAGTTAATCGAGAACGGTGGGTGTCGGGCCAAGCAGTTGAGAGAACAGTGTTGGTCCAAGTAGAATAACAGTATGGATGCTAGAGGTCAGAAGTCCCTTATCTCGAGCGGGGATTACCTACTTATAGTTGAAGATTCGTGTTCAATTCAGATGAGGGTTCCGGGGTTGTCGAGATGAGGTTGTCTGCCGAGGTCTTCGGGATAAGACCTAATCCCTGATAGAGCTGTCCTCCTTATCCGTATGACGCTGTCCTGTTTTGGTCACGCTTATTTGATGATGTGGTGCCGACGTGGCCAAAGTGATAAAGCGGTCATGGAGGAGACACATGGCACCTTAGGCCAGCTCAACTATAAGCCAAACAGGCGGAAGACATTAACGATTACAAATTTAGAACAAAATCTTTTAAAATTCTCAAATCTTCAATCAAAAGCGTAAGTCATATGCAAATAGACTTTTCTTTTATCTTCAACCTTTAGTTAAGGCTACAAGTCTCACGTTGTTTGAAGCTAATTTTCTAGTTTCAGTCAAGGACAAGTTACCAAAAGAAGAAGAGAAATCATTTTCTCTTATGCAAATCATTGATCAATAGAACCCCTATTTCAAAATATTATTTTCACACAAATGCTTTTTTCTTATGCAAATCCTTCATCAATTGAACTCCCAGCTTCAAAATACTTCCTAAATCTTAAGTTGTCTCTTCTTATTTTTCCTCCATCGATTGAATAATCCAAACTATATTATTTATTTAACATTTTAGGTTTTTAATTTTAAAATATAAAAAAGTAAGAAATTAACGGAGGGTTAACAGGACCCTCATACCTATCGCAGGAGATCTGGAGTTCTAGACTCATATTTTAGGGCTTTCTGCTACATGAAGGAATTGGGAAATGTTCCGCGCGCCTCACGCCGATCTCACAGTCACATCCTAGCCTGTATTAGAAATATCTCTCCATGAATCATTRATATAACTATGGGAGATATTCCTAATTTGCGGCCAAGACACACGTCAATGTGAGGCGCGCAATGTGAGAAGGCAGATCTGGACTCACATGAAAGCCCTTCTAAACGGGCACGATGCAGTCGAGCTTTTTCTAACATCTGTCACGTATTGCTCGGCTTTGGACGCACGCTCACACTCACACTTTTATCCGTTKGACCGACAAAAGTGGACTTGTTTCTGAGAGAGAGAGGGGGGATTTTACACAAACAATCAATGCCCCTCCTATTCTTTTCTATTTTTTGATCAATACTCCTCTCTTCTATTCCGCCATATTGTGTTCGTCTCCCGAAATCATCACTTTTTCTTTATCCGGCCAGTTTTTACAGGCATTTCACGATTTCTCCGGCCGGCCTCCTGAGATCCACTATTGCATGCGAGGCTGGAGGGCATTTCTCTACTGGTGTTTCAATGGATTCGTCTCCAAGAAGCGGGAACTTGTCCGTGGAGTCGGTGACGGATGATCTTAGAAAGAGCTTGGGGAACGATAAGGTTCGCCTGAAGCTTGAAGATCTGAATTGGGACCACTCGTTTGTGAGAGAGTTGCCCGAAGATCTAATTACTGACACCATTCCACGAGAGGTGAGCTTCTCTAGGGTCTGTTTTTTGTGCGTCGGCATCTTAATGAACTATAGGGTTTTAAATAAGGTTTTTGGTTTGTTTGGTTCTGGAATGAAGAATTCCGTGGTAGATCAGATATAAATCATTTAAATGCGAGATGGTTTTAAATAAGGTTGTTGGTAAACTGGTTATTTAATTATTTCCTAATGAACCATATATGTTTTGTCATTATAACAACAGTTTTTTTTTTTTTTTTTTTTTTTCTGAATGAGTGCCAGCATTTCGGTCTTTCAAATTCTTTTAGTCCCATTTGTCGGTTAAAGGTTGAAACATGGATTTTGAACAGAGTAATACTTCAGCCACCACCTTTATACTATTTGATGATATTGAGATGTTGAAGGTGAAAGCTAATCTAATTCTAAGCTTGTAAAATCTGTGCACTCATCTGTGTTTGATACCCGTCTATTAGATGAGTGATGATATTATGAGAACACTCTCATTCAGTAAGTCGTGAGAACCCTGCCGATTTAATCATTTGTTGGCTCCAAAATTCAGAGAATCTAATGATAGTAAACTTTGCATGTCTTCCAGCTAATTAATGATAAACACGGTAGGATTCTCACATGCCACAGTATTAAAGCGTTGTCAATTGATGATCAGTCCTATTGGATATAGTTATAGACCATAAAAGTTATAATGTATCTTAGTGGAAACAGAGCTGCTGAACCTATTCTTAAAAGAAATTGGACGCCTCGAATTGTTAAAAATCAAGTGCCATACATCTTAACATATAACACTTATCCACCATGGCTTGGCAAAATAGTGCCATTTATGTCTTAATTTGTTCAGATCCCACTTTGAATGGCTATGGGGGTTCATTTTCAGCTTCATTTTTAGATGGGTTGTTGCTGAAGTGGTCACCGTTGTTTGCAAGTATATTGTTGCCGGTGACTAATACATATATTTGGTTATCCTGTTTCTCCCTCTTGCAATTTGTGCCTATTTATCGCTTCTTGTTCTTGTAGAGTGAAATATAGAAATTTATTGCAGATAAACATTAGCATTACCAAAATTGCAATAGGTACTTAGGCTACTTTTCCAAAATTTACTATTAACATACTTTTTCTTAATGCTTTATTTTTTTTTTCAACCTAAAGGGGATGAAAAGTTTCTTTTTTTTTTCTAAAATATTTTCTTCTTCTATGATGAAAACAAGGTTTTCTGCTCCCTTTGTTGACATTATTTATCTAGAGAACACTGAAAAGGAAGAAAGAAGAGGACACGTGAATAAGAATGAAGAAATCAAGGAAGACCAACAAAATTCCTAAAAAAAAGATAAACTCCTCTTTTCCACCTTTTCAACTTTTAAAATTTTCCCTCATAAAAATGTTTTCTCTTTCCCATATTGTTTACATTTCCGTTCTTTCCATAAATAAAAGAAGGAAAATCAAGAATGGAGAGGAAATAAAGAAACTACTAGTCAAAACTAAAGTTCACAAGATTGAATTATAAGAGAAAGAAGATAGAAGAAAGGGGCATATATATCTGCAATGACAAGTATGAAATGCCAGTTAAGGTCTGAGTGGGAAAAATGCAGGAGGTTAGGTCTGAATCCTGTCTATCCCTCACAAAACCCCAGATAGGTAGGACCAACATTAGGTAATGGCCCTTTAGAAAATAAGTTGTTTAAGAAGGATGGAACCTGATCAATTTACTTTTTATATTATAACT
>NW_010729092.1:3658989-3700817 GCF_000365185.1 Nelumbo nucifera | reverse complement strand
AAAACTTTGATGGTCAAAGTGTGCATAAGGGATGGGTCTCATGGGTCTCAAGTGCTTTTTCATGCAAAATGTGTAATCCTTTAAGTTTTTTTTTGGTCTCCGGATGCATTGCAAATGGGCACACAATATTGAAGATGAGTTCTAAATGAGAGAAGAAACATGGCCAATTGCAAGAATGGACCCATTTCCTGCTACTGGTTTAGCTTAAAGGGCTAGCGTTCACACTTTCCCTTTTATGCAATTTCTTATTTGATGTGTTTTTTTTTCCTGGCAATAGCTTATTTGACTACAATAGACCTCTTTTTTCTTTTCTTCTGATGACCTTTCTGTATGTTGGTGCACAGTCAGCTCAGAGAACTAGTGTCATTTGGAACTCTGAAAGCCAATTAGATCTTATTGGGATGTCTAACGATATGTGTCTGAATTCTAATTAGACTATCATGTCAAAGTTGTTGAACTGAGTGACTATTTGCAGTTTCTCCTTTTTTTGGACATGAATATGAAGGGGAATTCTTGTTTATGAAAATTTTACAATGTTATAAGAGTAAAGACAACACATGTTGTTATGTGCCTTAGGAGAACTCACCCCTAAAAGCTAGCTGTTAGAGGGAGGAAACCCAAACACATATATACCCCACAACAGCATCCCATACTACCGATGTGGGATACCTCACATTAGCATCCCATACTACCAACATGGGACAAATGGATCATAACACGTTCTCAACTAATAAGTGATAAGTGGTGACATGATTACTTGCATTCTGTTTGTTTGCAGTTCAATTTTCATTTGCACTGGTGTAAATGCATGGGAATGCAAACTTTTGTTTTACTTATGTTCATATTTTTCTTTGTTTGGTGGAGTAAAATTAAAACTAAATAATGCAGTCCCTACTTTATATGGGGGAGAATGAAGGTGGGAGGAAAGGATGCAAATTTTTATCACTTTTTGGGTTGCAAAATTTGCATGGCTAAAAGGTTCCAAAACATGCGAAAGTGCAAATTTCACCCCAGGTAGGGATGCAAATTCATCATCTTCTTCATCCCAATTATATGGGGTCGGCTACATGAATCCTGTTTTGCCAATCCGTTCTATTCAACTCCATATCCACTGTTAAATTATTAGCTAGGGGTGCAAATTGACATGTCAAACTAACATTTGCAAATTTGAACCAAGTGCAATATTTGTACCTGGTTTAGATTTTCTTTTAACAAGCAAAGGGGGCCTCGTTGTCCAGAGAAAAATTTCAGATTTAAGTGGACCCGTCAGAGGTGTAACCTTATATGATTAGTTTAGACATAATGGCTATATTTCAAACTTGCAGATTCCATGTCCTCATTTTGCTACAAATTGCCTTTTTATCTGTGTGCATCTAGTCATCCTGGATGTGAATTGGGAATGAATGATATGGTGCAGGTTAGTTTGTTACTTATGATTATGACATTCACATCTTGATGATGCATTTACTGTTTATTTTGGTTTGCAGGTATTACATGCTTGCTATACAAAGGTATCCCCTTCTGCTGAAGTGGAGAACCCCAAACTTGTTACATGGTCAGAGTCAGTTGCTGAGTTAATTGATTTGGATCCCAAAGAGTGAGTATCTCTTATCTCTCTTTTTTCTTTTATGTGTAATTCAAGTGTTTTTTTTGCCTTTTCCAAATTCAATTTAAAAGGAATTCAGATCTCCCTGTTACAACTGAAAGTAACCGGAGTCTCCCAAGTATTTTGGATTACCCAGAACCTTATATTTTACTGGAATGGATTTGGTTTCAGTTATTCAATTATTGCAGTTGGGTTTTGCATCAAATGTTTTGTTGTCTCTTATTAAAAAGTATTGCAAAACATTGCGACAGACAAGTATCCCATTTTATTCTATTTTTGTTCACTGTAGAAAGAGCATGCTTGCACTTCCTATCTTTAACAATTATGTGGATCCTGATAGCTAATGGCAATTCAGTAATCCTCCTAGGTTAATCTTGAATTTGTTTAGATTTTCCATGGACAGGTTTAGTTCTTTCTCATGCATGGGACATAATTTAATATGGGGCTAACAACACCTTATGTTGGAATCTCAGATTTGAAAGGTCAGACTTCCCACTCGTATTCTCAGGGGCATCCCCCTTGGTGGGAGTGTAAGTGTCATAAGCATTAACCTGTTGTTTATTATCTTTTTTTTTTAGTACCTTAAATTGCCTTTTTCTTTGATAAGGGGTAATTATTCATGACTCATTCTGTTCATTAATAATTCATTTATAGGATGCCATATGCTCAATGCTATGGTGGACACCAATTTGGCATGTGGGCTGGTCAGTTGGGTGATGGTCGTGCTTTAACTCTTGGGGAGATTCTGAATTCTCGATCTGAAAGGTGGGAACTACAGCTTAAAGGTGCTGGTAAGACTCCTTACAGCCGTTCTGAAGATGGTCTTGCAGTTCTGCGCAGCAGCATCAGGGAATTCCTTTGTAGTGAAGCAATGAACAGTTTAGGAATTCCGACGACCCGTGCACTTTGTCTTGTTACAACAGGCAAATATGTCACCCGGGATATGTTTTATGAGTATGTAGGGCAGAATCTAAATTATGAAAAACCACTAGGTGAATCATGATATACGTTAGTTCTAATTCTATTTGTACCACAATTGTTTTACATCCACCCTTATATTTTATTTAAAAATTCTAAAATTGAAACAGATTTAAATGAGTTTTTGATTGAAGGAGATTGCAAATGCTATAAGACGGGTAAGGACTTCAGTACAGGCCCTTGGAAGCTTAGAGATCAGAATGCTTTTAAGTTGACATAACATTTTGAGATTGATAGCAAGGGGGTGGTTGAATGTTATTGCTGACGACTTGACAAAATAATGGATTTAGGGGAAAGAATATATGGCTTGTTCTTGCTTGCATAGTGTTATTAGAAAGCCCTTACTTCCACAGTGAAAAGCCAATATATATAGCTTTGAAGATGAGCATACTAGTTTTTGATTGATGTCCATCTTGTACATCATTTTCTTTTACCTCCTCTATATTGTTAATTTTGGTCTATTTTGATTATTTACCATTCAGAGAAAAACAAATCTCACAAATAATTGAGATACCAAAGAAGATCCCATTGCATGCTTGCTGCTTCTGTAGCCCTAGTGTTATGGAATTCAGTAATATTTCCTATTGTAATTTTTCTATTGTTTTTCTATTATTTTCCTTTTCACTGTTACCTAAAATTATTCAATTTATTTATTGTCAACCTTTGGATTTTCTTGTGCAGTGGCAATCCAAAGGAGGAACCTGGTGCAATTGTTTGCAGAGTTGCTCAATCTTTTCTTCGCTTTGGTTCATTCCAAATACATGCCTCTAGAGGCAAAGAAGACTTGGATATTGTTAAAGCCTTGGCAGACTATACTATCCGCCACCACTTTCCTCATATTGAGAAGATAAGCAAGACTGAGAGCTTATCCTTCAACACAGGAGAGGAGGGATCTTTGATTGTGGATTTGACATCCAATAAATATGCAGGTGTTTTTTTTTTTTTTTTTTTTTTACATCTTGATTATATGGCTAGCTTGGAGTTATTTCAGTAAATTCTGAATCCAGATATATAGATCATAGTGGAAGTCTTTATGCAAGTAGCAGATCGATATGTGCAAGAACTCTGTTGCATACCTTTAATTTTCAGATTGACTGTCTAGGGGAACATTATCTGTTGATAAGATAGAAGTATGCTCATCTAACCAGTTCTATATTGTGCTCTAGAGCTGTTCTACACCAGGATGATTGAGTAGTTTTTTCCTTGTATAATTTGTTCATGTGTGAATAAAGGTTATGTGACATTTATAGGATGTATGTCTATTACTGTTCCAGACTGTTGTCCAGTTCCCACTCCTGTCCTTTTATTCCGACAATCATCCATTTCCCCCCTTGCATGCACAAATTACACAAAATGTATGTATGTTCTGGGCAGTGTAGTTTGTTAACAATCTTCAGTAACTTATCTTTTATGTTTTCAATTGAACTAGCTTGGGCAGTTGAGGTTGCTGAGCGTACTGCTTCCTTGGTTGCAAGATGGCAGGGGGTTGGATTCATTCATGGTGTGCTTGACACTGATAACACGAGTGTTTTGGGTCTCACCATTGATTATGGTCCCTATGGATTTTTGGATGCTTTTGATCCAAGTTACACTCCAAATACCACCGACTTGCCAGGGAGAAGGTATTGCTTTGGTAATCAACCAGATATTTGCTTATGGAATATTAAACAGTTCACTGCAACTCTTTCAGCTGCTCAGATGATCAATGATAAAGAGGCAAACTATGCCATGGAAAGGTATATTTGGAAATTTTGATTCTTTCATGTAGGAATTTGTCAGAAATAAAGTTGTCAATTTATGACAAAGCTTAATATCCTTCACTTTTAACAGATATGGAACTAAGTTTATGGATGATTATCAATCTATAATGACACGGAAACTTGGTCTTCCAAAATACAATAAACAGTTGATCAGTAAACTTCTCAACAACATGGCAGTTGATAAAGTTGACTATACAAATTTCTTCCGGCTGCTTTCCAATATCAAAGCGGACCCTAGCATCTCAAAAGATAAGCTCCTTGTTCCTCTTAAGGCTGCTTTACTAGATATAGGCACGGAGCGCAAAGAGGCATGGATCAGTTGGGTGCAGGTCTATATAGAAGAGGTATAATATAATAGCAATTTTACTTTCTTTCATTTCCTTTGTAACTTTATATGCATATTTATAATAGGTGTGATAATAAATGTTTAATTTTTTACTCTTTCGCCCCCTTCCTTTGTTTCTTAAATGGTACTTCTACCTACCTCAGAGATCAAGGATTTATTTATTTTTTGTTTTTTGTGCACTTGCATGTCATCATGCTTTGAGCTAGATATTTTAGTATGGGAGGTTCGCTTTTTTGGAATTATTTTCCTTTTCTCACTTCCAAGTTCTAATGCCAGAGAATATGATTAATTGTGCTACAAAAAAGCTGCAAGTGATCTCATACCAATTCTATTTATTTGATGGAGCTATAGCCTATACTTACCATCCACGGCATGGATGCAGTTTACTGAAAAATTAAGTGTGCATCCTTTGAAACCTTTAGGAAATTGCCTAGTAGTTCAATGTTTCTATTGTCTCAATTCCATTTCCTAAAGGATTAAATGAGTTAGGGTGTCATCTGTTCCACACTATGGAATACGTATTTTGTTATTCATAACTTCAATCCTCTCACATGTATCTCTTTTACTGCTCCTGAAGCTTGTTGCTAGTGGTATTCCTGATGATCAAAGGCAGGCTCAGATGAACTCTATCAACCCCAAATTCATTTTACGGAACTATTTGTGCCAGAGTGCCATAGATGCGGCTGAACAAGGTGATTATGAAGAGGTTCGGAGGCTGCTTAAAGTCATGGAACGACCATATGATGAACAGCCAGGGATGGAGAAATATGCACGCTTGCCCCCTGCATGGGCCTATCGGCCAGGTGTTGGCATGCTTTCTTCTTCTTCCTGAGGAACATGGGCTTCAGGAGAAATTCCAGAAGATGTGTATAATAGTTGCATCCAGTTATAGGCAATAATAATAATAGAATACAAAAAGTTTTTTTTCCTCAATAAAATACATTAAATTGTACTCCTATTTTTGGAGTTCTGCATGTAGTTGTCAGTTATACGTTACAGATAAACATGGGGTTTTTTGTGCCTTGTGACGAGAAAGGTGCTAGGTTGTTATTTATTTCTTCTTTAGTTCTGGAAATCATACTGAAAACGGAACTTAACATTAATTTTTCTATCACCGGGCAATGAGATTGCCTTGTGTTTTAGTACTCTAAAGTTGAATTATCTGAAGTTGCAGAGGCATGTAATGGAACGCTGACTGATTAAGTAGGTCTGTGGATGGTTCTTTCGAAACTCATCTAAGCTGTCAATACATTAATGGCTTCATCTTGTGAAATAAAGGAAGTTGACTAATTGAGGCGGGAGTCTGCCAAATTTTCATGGCGTGAGACAAATCATAACTCATAAGTGGTGTGGATCAGTTGATTCCAGAGATTCCGGAGGTTTTCATACCTTTGGCATCATCAGGGTTGTCAACGGGTCGGAATCAGGTAGAACCTGAGTCGGAACCGGGTAGAACTGGTCCCGGAATTGTTAAAGATAACCCACGGACCCGGAACCGACCTAAACCCTATAGGGTCTGTGACTTTGGACCTAAAACAGTAAAACCCAACAGATCGGTTCTTGGGACAATCGGGTTCAATCCGATGGACCCGATTATGAATTCCTTCCTTGCTTTCGTATTTGCATCAGTACCAGATTCTTAAAATTTGCAACTCGAGACGTAGACTCAGACCTTGTGTGACGCATGTACTAAAAGTAGGATCAGTTCAGACTTCAGACCAGTCGGGAACTAGGAGGCAAATGCTTCTTGCTCACACCTAGTCATAGTCATAGAAGTGAATTTTTTTTTCTTGTTTCTTTTCCAATTTCTGTTCTCTTTTTTCATGGTGTTCACGGTCTTAGGCTTTTTTTCCCATATGTTTGAATATCACAAAAATTTATAAGAAATGCAATTTTCATAATAACTCATTAACTCCATAAACAAGATGAACACCCACCCATTAAAAATCCAACGTGCAACATTTCAATTTTTTTGACACTCAAAAAATAATCAACATTATAAAAAAATCAAAATGTTTAAATGGAGGAAGACCAAAGATTTTACAATAAAAAATCAACACTTCAGACTTTCAGTTTGTCATTGATCGTTGGGTAACAAAGGGAGTGGGAGTTACTCCTTACTGACTTACTGTTGACGGACGGCCGAGCAGATGGTCTCCAGACGGATGAACTAGACGGTGAGACGATGTGCTTCCAGCTGGTAGGGTAGCCTCCACTCTCCCCTCTAGACGATGAGACCATTGAGACGGACCAGCCAGCAGCTTCCGATTGATGTGCTTCAAGTTTCGATTTTCGAGTGAGAGAACTGAGAAGAGATATGATTCAGCCTTAGACAAAGAGTAACTAAGGTGGTGTTTGAAAGCATTTTTCAAACGTTTGAGGTTTGAAAGCGTTCCTTTTCAGACCTCAGACCTGTTTGGTGTCTTTTGTTTTTAGATCTAAAAATGATAGTGTGTGGATGGCTCTTAACGTGCTTAGACACATTTTAGAGCTGGTGCATGGTCGAAATTACTCTTCAACTCTTTTCGTAATGATGCGCTTTGCCTCTGCTTAATCCCAACCAAAAAAATCTAGGTCATTCGTGGTTTCACTCTCAAGGACGGGAAAGAAGAATGTCGCTCGTGAACCTAAGCTTCAGGTAGGTTTTCATGGCCGTAGTTTATCACCTTTTTCTTCTTTTCGACCTCTCTCTCTCTCTCTCTTGTCTTCCTGCCACCGCCACTACAACTTGTAGCGGCGATGGTTGAGTAATAATTATAAATTATTAATTATCTTAATATTTTTTATTAATTTAACTTGTGTTATTTATTATTTATTATAATTTTATTAACTAGTAATTTTAATTATTTCATTAATTTTTAAAAATTATTTTAATTTTTATTAGTGTAAAATATTAATTATTTTAATATTTTTATAATCATTAATTATTTTTTAAATTTTATTCGTTTTATTTATTAATTAGTAACTTTTAATTAATAATTTATTATTTTTTATTTGTATTGTTTCAATATTATTTTAAAGTTGAAAATTATTTTTTATGAGATATAATGTGAATTGAACTCAACATTTCCAAATAGTATGTTTTATGGGTAAAATAGTAAAACCAGTGAATTTCAGATAGTAAAGGGTTGATCCAATACAAACGAACTTATGGATTCAAAGCCTCTAAAAAGTAGAAAAGCACCTATGCTTCTTTTCAGATTTCAGACACAAATAATGCCTTTTTAACTTTTCAGATTTCAGATTTATCAAACGCCATGTAAGAGAAACTGTGAAAGAAAAATTCTTCAAAGAGACAAAAACGAAAAGGGTTAACTGGTTAGGGGGGTCAGCATTTCGGTAGGGTTTTAAAAGAAACCCCACCCCACCGAAATGACACCTTTAGCCTCACCTTATTTAAATATGACATAGCATAAATCATATATCTATTTAATCCAAATCAATTCGTGACAAGGTGGACCTGGATCTGAGCCGATAATAATCAGGATCTTTTAAGACCTAGAACCGACCCATCGGGACAAATTCTGAAACCAAAAGCGATCCAATTGGTCCAGGTCCATCGGGTCTGACCCGACCCATTGACAGCCCTAGCCATCATAGCTTTTTGCCCCAAAATAAAAGTCAAAGTAGTCATGATAATCGTTCATGGTATTTTTGTCTTATCAAAGTTGGTCTATTGTTCTCTAGTCTAGGATGGGAAAGTAAATTATTCACCTCTGATGTGGGAAAGATTTTCCCAGGTAAATAGCCAAATTATATACTTTGTTCCATGGGTCTAAGTGTAAACGAACGGGGAATATAAACGAACGGGGCCCAAGTGTAATATTATCTAAAGAAGAAAGAAGAAAAAGGTGGCACCATTCCCTTCTTCCCTAGCTCCTACAAGAAACTGAAAATTAAAAGAACAAAAAAAAAAGAAGCAAAAGTAAATGAAAAGAATGAATAGCATGAAACACAGACCAACAAATGTAAAGAAGGATTAAATTACTTGAAAAAACTAGTGATAAAAAAAGATTCATTTCTTAATTGGCAAACCTAGGGATTTGTTTGAGCGAGGTATTCAATTTGGAGTTTGAATACCCTATAGCTCTACTTTGTAATACTGGCTAATCACAATATGCCATATCAGTTCCATTCACATGTCAAGATGATCTGATGCATCATGAATGCCGAATATCCTCTGATTCCCATAGAGAATTTAAACTAGTTTCCACCTTTATATTTGGCTAAGTCTAATTGATTATAATCGAGTAGGTGACATTCTATCATGTCAATCATTATCATCATCATCACTTAAGCCTTATCGGTTACATGAATCTTGTTTCACCATTCCAGCACTTAAATTAGTTAGCCCTTCTTTAGTCCCTTCAACTTGTCATTGATCGATTCGATTCTGTTGACGGATGCTGTAAGTGGTCTCTTATGGCCGTAATCAAAATAATATCCAAGTTTACTTCTCATTCACAGGCCTATACTCTATAGGGTATGGAAAATCTGTATGCATAGAATCTATGAGCATCTTCTATAAAATATGAACATGTTCTGGTTTGATGCAACAACATTCTTTGAAGAAGTACGATTGTTTACAAAACAAGGTTGATTAATGGAGTTCAAATTTGTTGTTATAATGGCCGCATCACTTTCTTATAAAACCCCAAACGAAACATAAATAAAACACGGCTGCCTTTTTATTAATAATACCCACAACGTACAGATGTGTGCTCTAGCTACTACTCTCAAGTCTCAATTCCAACAACAGTAAATTAATTAATTTTGCACAATGAAACGATCATATATAGAAATATTTTTAATTTTAGTTACAAGTTAAAGACTATTTGTTGATTTATACAAGCATTACTACTTGACATTTTTATTCCTACTACTACTACTACCAGTAGGCAGCAGTAGCTAATTAACACTATTAGGCATGACATGAATTTGAAATTTAAATTAAAAAGGAATAAGGAAACTAGGAAAGGTTCATCTGGTAACAATAATAATAATAATAAACGTATTAAAGACAAAGGGACTAAGGGAGTGGTGCACATCGTCTTACACTCTGGCAAGCTCACCATTCTTGCACCCTCTCTACGATTAACTCCGTAGAATCAGCGTAGACGTGACAACTGTCTGTATCCTCTCAGCATGCAACTTTATTCATAATTACTATGGCCTAATCCTTTTGGAAGGAAGAGAGAGAGAAGAGTGATCTGTTCCTTAATCCTGCCCTACCTCGTCGTATTCCCTAAATTTGAGACTTCTTCAGTCTTGAGAGACTACAAATGTGCAATCCCATACCATTCGTCCTCCCACTCCCACTCCCACTCCCACCCCACCAAACCCAAAAACTACACCAGAGAAATTAACTAGTCTATAAAACCCCATCTCTATTTCCTCTTTCAACCATTATATTCCTCTCTTCACTCGCTCTACCTACCTAGCTAGTGCACTCCCTTTGGTGATTGGTCCTACACCACCAACCCTTAAGTCTCTCTCAAGTCTCACCTGAGATCGATGTGGATCAGAAAGAGATGTCCTCCCCGCTCTCCCCCTTCTCCTCCTCTTCCACCCATTGCTAGGTCATCAATGGGGATTCCCGCAGCCAGAGCACCGCAAGGGTTGCACTCTGGCAGGAGTTTCGCAGTAGTAGAAGAGAACAGGCGCATTGGTTGGTCTTGCATTAATCTACCAAGAAATAATCCTCTCCACCATCTGGGGATCAATGATCCACTCCCTCTTCATCTGTCACAGACGATTACCATGGGGACGAAGCAGCGAGATGAAGTTGAAAAAGATGCCGCTGAGAAGACATTGATGATTCCAAACGCCGACTGTGGAATGTAAGCGCCCGCCCTAGTTCTATATATCTGCGCATGCAAGCATGTATATGTATATCTCTATTTCATCCCACCACGTGCACATACCCACATGCTTATCTCACACATCATCTCATCATCGATCAGTATGATAAAGATTCCTGTTTGCAGTTACGTACAAGAATTTCATTGTGATTTTACTTTAGATTTAAGAGCACAAATTCATCGATCGTTCAGGGTTTTGAGAAATGAACCCATTTTCATTTTTGTCTTTCACGAGAAGAATCAACTACTGGGTCTTTGTTTTTGTTTATCAAGTATATATAAAACTGCACGAAATCACTGATTTGTTTGGTTTTGTTTATCAAGCATAACCGCACCAAGTCCCTGATTTATCTGGTTCTTAGTTCTTACAGGCAACAGAAAACTGCTCTGCTTGCATTGCCTTTCGATTCCACTCCCCAAGGTACGAATCTTAGTTTTACTTTCATAGTGTGGGTCTCGGCCTCTCAGCCTCTCAGCCTTGAGTTGAGGTGCATCTCCGCTCTGAGCAACCAAACGGAGCGGGTGGCAATTCTTAACCCTACCTGAAGCCAACACGACCACTTTCCTTTCCGGGGCTTCTCACCCATCACGGAATTAATGGAAATATATATCCAGATAGATCCAGACTGGGCATTCCAAAACCCAACCGATCTTGAGTCTTGACCTGCTCAAGTCCGAACTATTCATGGCTTTATTCCATCCTATGGCCTATGGGGCCATGACTACGAGATGGGCAGTCAATCAAAATGTTGAGATGGTCAAGAACTCTCACTTTGAGAGTTTCAGTATATATAAAAAAAAAAAACGTTTCTAATCAATGCCTTCATCACTTACAGAGAAAAAGTCATTTGTCTTGTTCTGTTTAGGGTTCTCGGGTTTTGTTGATGCGGAGCGGGAGACAGAGATGGAGATTATTCCACCCAAGAAGAGAAAAGGAACGTATTGCTTGGTAGCAGAAGAAGAAGAGACAGTGAGAGAGCCAGTAACGTTGCCGACAATAGTGAAAGATGAGACAGCAGGCGGGAAGGGCAACAAACCAGATAACCATGGCGTGCCACTATTAGTTGAGAGTGAGACAATGGACGACTCCGTTCGAGAATTCAAAGAAGAGACGACAGTAATAGATGAGGGAAGAGAGACGGTTGCTGAAACAGTCGACAAGGGCACTCAGACTGATTTCAACGGTGATGCCGGTGGTAAAAGCAACGGCATCAAGAAGGAAACCAATGGGGAGGAGAATTATCCGAAAAAGAGGCGAAAGAGAGGAACAGTGTTGCTGGAGGGATCGAGATGCAGTCGTGTAAATGGAAGAGGATGGAGGTGTCGCCAGATGACAATGGTGGGGTATTCACTTTGTCAACATCACCTGGGGAAGGGAAGGATTAAGAGCATAGACAGCATCGGCAGCACTGACGTCTCTGTGACATCTGGCCCCAAGAAGGGTGCCAACAACCAGCTACCTTGCGACTCGTCGTTGGTCATGAAGTATCTTCATCACCTAGAATTCTCAGGTGATCATCAGGGAGAAGAGAAGCCAAGGGGAGGTGGTCGCCGTGGCCGGAGCCGATGCCGATGCCGATGCCGATGCCGATGCTGAGGAGGATGAGATGGATTCATCCACGCTACCATTACTGCCATTTGAGTATAAGCTTCATACATACAATAATAAATGACAACAATAAATATGTAATAATAATTCGCCGAGCTCCCTGCAGTTTTTTTTATGAAATTCGGGTTACTGGTAAAAAGGGGATGCATGCCAATACATTATACATGGGTGCGTGCCTCCGCACATGTTCCCACCCAGCAGCTGGAGGGATTGAATCTTGAGGAGATGCCCTAACAGATGAACCCATGAAATTAAGGGCCGTTTGGTTCACAGGAATAGGAGTATTGAATCTATCGGCCATTCCAATTCCAACTCTTTGGATGGATGAAATCTAAATCCATTCTCATTCTTAGTGGAATGGCATTCTCCCTCTCCCATTTGAGGGAATGTCAATTTCCTCCCCCTCCCTTCAAAATTAAATCTCACTCCACCAGTTGATTTCAATTTCAATTTTGATTCCTATCTGAACCAAACAGACAATGGGAACATGCCATTTTGATTTTGATTCCAATAGATTTCAATTCCAATTCTGATTCATGACTGTGAACCAATCAGATCATGACATATAGCTAGGTGTTGGATTGCTTCGACCTCTATAGCTCCAGGACCCATACTTATCCGGTATTGGACAAAATCCTTCAATGTCCTTGAATGTATAGGTTTTTATTCTCTAATAGATTGTATCCCTTGCGGGAAAATCCATCAGACTTGAAGCGGCGACAAGCATAGGCCTATCCATAGGGGAAAGGAAGATAGAACACTAGACTTAAAAAGCTTAGGCTGTGTTAGGTGAAAAAGTTTTCATTCTCTTAACACCAACAAATTTGACATCGTTTATTGTGTTTAAACTTGCAAAATTGGTGGAAAGAATTTTGGTAAAGGACTTCTCCTGTATCCACTCAACTTTTAGTATAATAAAACAAATTCAAATTAGATTGTGGTAAGAAATTAAATGCTAATGCGGTTCAGGTTAAAGTATCAAAACAATCCAATCAACCAATTTGATTGTACAAAAGCACAACTTACTGGTTTAAAAACTGTCCCCCATACACTCCTGGTTTTGGAAAATGGATTAAACAATCACAAGTGTCTCAATGTGCATAAACCTCCAATCATAGATTTAGTACCGATAACATGAATATATAAGCGAAAGGATGTAACATAAACTTATCTGTATATAGGCTGAGATAAATTATATATTCACTAACATTAACCAGAATCCCTCCCCACCAGGAAACTTCTAAACCTTGCCTTTTGGGTTGGGTCGGTCTGGGCCTTGGAGGCTAGAACCCTAGGGCATCAGAACTTTCAAGTAAGACAGTAATGGATTTAGATTGGATCCAATCAAATTCAAATCTGATCTGAATATTAAGATTTAAATTCGAATCTGATATGAAATCTAAAATATGGGATTGCATATTGGATTCAGACTTAATCTGCCTCCACTTTATTGTCAATTAGTGCGGGGGGGTATTATACTATGCACCAGTGCAAGTAGAAGTAAAGATATATTAATAATGGGTTCGATTATGATATGAAAAAGATATAATACCGAAAAAACAACTGATCAATAAACTGAAATCACATATATGATGACAAATAAGGTGTTATTTATCAAAATTCATGAGTGGTTTTGATTAGTCAAAACTCTACATATTATATTTTTTTTTGCATCATAGATTTACTCATTAATAAGATACTATTAAGATACTATCAAATTTAACTTTTTATGATCTGCACCAAAATCAAGATAAATATTCACTTTATAATAATATAATAATTAATTATTTTTTGATAAAAATAGAAAGAGCTACACAAGAGGGGCATCTTAACCCCACAAATCACCCGAGATTAGCACCACAAAGAGAAAAAGACATATTTGGATGGGAGACAGCTTCCTTGACCGAAAAGCTTTGCTGGTGAATTTTAATAAAAACCCACTTGATTAGTTTCCAATTTTATGATGTTGATTGATTGGTATCTTGTTTTTCCAACACCATAGTCGATCGGGTATTGAATTTTAAATTTCGTTGACAAAGTATAACCTGAAAATGTACTACAGAAGACCATTTTATTTATTCTCTCCACACAGATGCATGACTGCCATTACTTAAGCACGGTGTACTCAGCTCTATAGATATGCGGTCCATATATCAGGCTGATGTGTTGTATCGTGAGTGGTCCATATACAGGTGTTGCATGGCATTGTATTAGGAGTAGGAGGGATGACTGCCACATGGCGAATGGTTTTCTTGAGCTTCCTCAGTCACTGATATATCATTTTGTCAATCTAAATTTATGCAGTGTACACCAATGAGGTGTAATATAGACCATCTTTTTTGTTTTTATTTGTCCACTAAATATGATGCAAAAACTATACATCTGTCGTCCGGTGATGGCCCTGAGATACCCGAGTACATTTGTGTTTGTGTTCTTCCTTTTCCTTTTCCAGTACTCATAGGACCGGTACCAGAGAGCACAAAAAACAAAACAACAATTCGGATACCCATACATTGCATTCTTTCATTCTTTACCCCCCTGAAACTGAAAGAACCAACATGGAAAACAATCTGATAGCCCATCTAACCATAGTGAAAGCGCGAATAAAATAATGATCAACACCTGCTTGCTGACTTTCCAATAAATAAATACTTTGGAGTTAGAAACCAGCCCATCCAGCAGGCAGAGAAGCTTGCTTCCTTTCCACGCTCTTTGAGTCAGCAACGAGCTGAAAATTGAGCACTTGACCATATTGTGTTACCTGAGTACTGGAGGGAAATTCCTTGAAACTATTTGGTTCAAAATTCCATGTCTCGGGACCATGTCGCCCACTAGGTGCTTGTTTATTCTGGTGGCCATTTGTTGTCCGAACCGATCTGGGACTGCTACTCTTTGGCGGAGTTTGCGGTTTGGTTTCATCAAAGAATGCCCGCCATGGCTTTGAGTCTGGGATAGGAGAACTGCTGGCAAGAATCCCTTGCTGGAGTTCCCGCACTGTTCCTTCGATCTTCTCCCTTTGCTATCAAAATGAATCAAGCATCACTCATTAGGACGTGAAAAGAAATAAAAAATAAATAACATTTTCCACTGAAGAACAATATCCATCACACAAGAACTGAAGTAAAGAATCATTACTGGAGGATTGCTAGACTGGCAGTTTCCAAAAGAATTTTGATTCTTCGAGGCTTCTTTATTTGGTACAGTTTTAGCAGCCAGAGCTTGCCTTAGCTCCTGAATCTCATGTTGCTGAGAACGGCAAATGGCAGAAAGCTTTTCATATTTGGATTTTATTTCAGCCTTTTCTGTGTTAGCTTGCTTTAACTGCTCCTTCAGCCTATCAACTTCAGCCTCAAATGCTTCTTCCTTCCCTGGTTTCTTCTTATTCTTATTACCACTATTTCCCAAGTCAAGTTTATTGGTATCAAATTCAGCAACAAAAGTGTTGAATGCCTCATCTTGGAAGGTAATTACATTACTGGAATTTGATACTTTTGTTGTTTTGGGCTCATGGCCTGTATCTTCCGAGAAAAATCTTATTTCAAAGTCCTTGGAAGGGACATCATCAAACCTCTTGAGGGAGACTCCACGTGGATTCCTGACAGAGCAGGTGCGGATGTTCTGCACTTTTGCAGGGCTAAAATTCTCAGCATGATGAAGTTTATCTGGATTCTGTCGGCCATGACTCATTGTTCTTTGAATATTTGATTCTACATGAATGGTCGGTTTACTCCTGTTCGCAGAAACATGTGAATCCTTTGCGTGCTGAGTGGTCCAGAATGACCCTAATGAAGACCCACCTCCACTTGCTGTGGAACTGAGGGATAAACCGGATAGTGGTGATACATTCTGAACCTGTTCTCTGGATGAAGGAGGGGGTGGAGGACTCCTCCGAGGCATTGCAGGAACCCTGTTTGTGTTTGTAGTATTTGAAATCCCTACTAACAACAGAATACATCAGACTGTGTGAACCAAGAAAAAACTATATTCTACAAATCAATTTAAATTTTAAAGCTCTCTTATTTGTGTGCATGCGTGTGTGAAAGAGGCTCTGCAGATTTATGAAGGTCCGCTCTCACCCTCACCATGGTTGGCAACAGTTGGTTGATGCATGCTAGGTGGTCTGTCTGGTAATGATTTCTGCAACTCTACAGGTAACTGCTGGTTAACACGAAACCAAACCTGCGACAAGGTAAAATACTTGTTTTCAATAAGCAAAAAAATATATATATATATATATCTAGAACTAACCTAATACTACCATGGACACAAATAATCTAGAACTAACCTAGGTTCATGGAGATGAATGGGCAATCAAGCAAAGCCCTTGCCTGCGTGATGTCGGGTCTGGCATCTGGAGAAGATTGAAGCATGTCTTCGATCAGGCCTGTGATGGACGAGCTATACTTTGGTAAATCTGGAATGCGGTAATTTCCATTTAAAATTTGGAGCTTTGATTCACCATCGAATGCAAATTTGAAATAACAGATCCGGTAAAGGAGGCACCCAAGAGCCTGCAAAAAGAAAGATAACTTCAGTTCTCAATTATGTCTACAGATCTCAAGTTAACAGGAGAGCCACGGAGATCTAATTATTACCAGATTAATTTTGCACCAAAGTGAGGTCTATATGACTTACCCAAATGTCTACTTTCTCATTTATGAGTTCTCTTCGGAACAAATCCCACATCTAACATCATACAAAAAGGAAAACATAGTTGTCATTTCACATTACCATAGCTTAGTATTAAATTACAAAGTTGGTCATCATTCAACCTCAGGAGCTCTGTAGGCAGGTGTCGTGTACTTTCTTATATTGTCTTCTTCAATGCCCATTTCTTCAGGCCTTTCAAAGCGCTTATGATTGGTTGACGTGCTGCCAAAATCACATAACTTCCACATGCCATTGGGCCCCAAAAGAAGATTCTCAGCTTTTAAGTCTCTGACAAATTCAATGAAGATAAATAAGTGGGAGCAAATTTCTTGGAAAAAAAGATTAAAGAAAGAAAAATCACAACTTGAAAGTTCTTTTTCCTTTGAAATGACTACAAATGAAAAAAAGCACAAAACAGCAACATGGAAACAACCTAGCACCAAGAGTAGGAATTAAGTATATTTAACTTACCTCTATTTTGCTGAAAATTGAAATAAAAAAAGGAAAAAAGTAGTTCAATATATAGCTAACTTCTTCAGCTCTCCTATATAAGGGTCATTTCTTGGTGCAATGTGATGAAAATTTTCTTCCACATATAAAACAATAAAAAAAGAGAGGATTACTGGTTTTTAGTTTTTATAGACAAGTTATCCCTCACCCAACTTGATTCCACCTGCCATATGCATAGAATATTTATCCTTCATTATAAGGATTACTGGTTTTTGGTTTTTACAGTCTTTGAATGAACTAAAACCCAATTCCATATTTCTCTCTGCCATGCCTTCTGTTTTTGAACTCAAAATAAATTCTTTCTTTAATTCGTTCTCAAAGTTTCTTTGTAGGAGGGAAAAAAAGGAGATTGCCTTTATTTCTAATGACAAATGAAGACTTGTCCTGTCACAATCAAACATGATTTCAGAATTCACCCAAATAATATCAATACCTAAAAATGACTGTAGTAAAGTAATTATATAGTTCCTGCAGATTTATAGCTTATAAGGTGGATGGATTTAGCCAAGGAAAGCCCTTGACCCTTAAGCTGAGAGAGGCTAAGGCCATAAATGCCCTCTTGAACAGCTTGTTCAGATGGATCCTGTGGTCAGCTAATGCATTGGCTGCCTTTCTAGATAGAGGAGGAACTGGAAGACAGGTTCTTGAGTGAGGGGCCCCAGGTCCAGGGTGACAGCTATAAGGGGCAAAGGACTTCTTTTTATTCCCATAGTACTTGTCATCTATTGCTATTGTATTGTCCACTGCTATTAGACTATTTTAATAGCAAGGGCCTCTTTCTTTCTCAATGATTCTAATAAAGCCCTTTTGATCATTCATTACTATAGAAATTTAGTGTTTACACAAAAGGCCGTTAAACAAATTATTTCATATGAATTACCTATAACCAGTGTTGTTGGGACCTAGGCCACTCACAAGTCATAAGTTACAGCCTGTAAAGGGGGACGGACTGGGTCATGGATCAATGGTCAGACCACTGGATTGACCCAGTGACAAGTGATACCATAATAAAAATTGATAACATACAATTATGTATTGCATTATTTTATAAGTTATAATTATATGTAGTTTACATACATTTTATGGTTTGTTATGTTTAAGGTGGGGCTATTAGCTTTAATGGCAGAACAATCAAGAGGTAATTTATGGCCATATCTGCTGTACAAGGGGTGCAATTTGCAAACCAGCTGGGGGTACAGCACCTAACAATCGAGGGGGATTCCAAAGTGGTGGTGGGTTGGTTGAAAAATCCTGAAGAGGCTATGTGGCGTTACAAGAATGAAATGAAGAAATTTAGTTGATTGACAAGGAATATGTTGGTCACTGTACAGTGGGTGGGGAGATCAGCAAATACTTTGTCAGATGTGTTAGCTAAGCAAGGGGTAAATAGGGAAGAGTTGTTTTGAGCTCAGTTGTGATTCTTGCTTTTCTTTCCTAGTTTACTTGTAAGATTCAAGGAGGGGCTGCAGCTCGCGCCTCTCCCTGGGATGTTGTATGAACTCACTCTAAATCTGCTTCTGAATTAATAAATTTATTATCATTCATCAAAAAAAAAAAATTATGGCCATATCTGTGACCATGTAACTCTTCTGTGGTTCAAGTGCCAAACCCAAAAAAGGGTAAAAAGTAGGCAATATAGACCATAGTTGTGAAACTCACCAACTACTTCTTAACCATACAACACAATACTAGGTTGTCAATCAAACAGAATGGTGCATCGAATGTATAAACAGTAAGAAAAACCATACAACATCTAATACTGAAGGAAATAAAAATTTGAAGTAAGAAACTATTACCTATGAGCAATGGGTGGGGTTTGGCAGTGCATTGCAAATACAGCATTGCACACATCTCTGAAAATGGAAAAAATCTGTTTCTCCTCAAAATATCCACCTCCTCTGCTCTCCAATACATTAACCAGAGACTTTTCACAGAACTCCATAACAAGGAATGCTTCTTTTGTGCGGCCCATATCTAAAATAGTATGAGCCAGAAGTGCAACAACATTTGGATGTCCTCTGAGTGATTTCATCACCGAGATCTCCTTCATCACCAGCTCAATAGATTCGTCATCATTACATATAATGTGCTTCAATGCGTACTGCTTTGAAGAATGAATGGCATCACGAGCAAGGTAAACACAAGAGAATCCACCTTCTGCAATTGCATTCCGGATTTGAACCTTTATGTTGCCAACATCAATAGCACGGCCTTCCAGCCCAGTATGTTCCCTTGGCATAAACTGTTTGAACCTCCACATGATTGAGATGGTGAAGACAACCCTGCATTTTGGCCAGAGCATTAAAAATTCGAAGGAAGAATTTAAGACTTACTAGATAAATTTATGGAGTAGATATAGAGGAACTATTCCTCTTAAGAACTTATCATAATAATGTTCTGTAAGTAAAGCCCTCATTGCGTATATACATACTCAAACCGACACTTAGAACCTCAAAAACGGAGATATTATTCTACGTGCAACTGCGAAATCTAAGGATATTATTCTAATATCTAATTGATATGTAAATCAAAGGAAAACGAGAAACTATAATTTCATAAGAAGAACTGATAAGCAATCAACAATCGATCGCTGGATAGCCAAGATCCTAACTTCTGATAAACTTCAAGATCTGATAACAGCATTTGGTTCGTAAGATCACAGGTAGAATTCGGCCATTTACAGATCCGAAATATTACAAAAAAAACTACAATTTCTGGGAAAATAAATAAGAACTTGGAAGCTCGGAACATCGTCTCAAAGCGTGGATTAAAAAGGAATAAAATAAGCAAAAAAAAAAAAGATCTTTATGAAAATAGAAACATACACTATATCTACCGGAGCTAGAAAGCTCTGGTTCGGGTAATTAACCGCCTTCGTGATTTCAAGAAAAGAATATAGCATAATTCGACAATCTATAGATCTAGATCATGATTAAACACACAATTCCTTAAATGCAGCAATGACAACATAGTAACAGCTCGAATCTTCACCTCAAAATGAAAACTTCAATAAAAAACCCGCGAAAATAAACATAGTAGAGAAGCAGAGTTCGTACCTTAAGGATCTAAAATCAGAACAACAGGAGAACCGAGAGAGAGAGGCAAACAAAAAGCAAAAAATGCGGCATTGAAGAAGCTGCAATGCTTGCTGGAAAGGCAAGATCCGGGCCTTTACGTGATCCAAAAGCCAGACTTTTGAGCTCTTTGATTCGCAGTCTGGGATGAAGAAAGGAGGAAAACGAAGACGTGTCCTGAGAAATATGGAGACAGAGAGAGAGAGAGTGGCAAAGACAAATGGAAGGGCGAGTATTTATAGTTAGCGTGAGGACGAGAGCTACGAAGAGTAGAGCGGGGTCGCAGACTCACACGAGCACGACGCGACGCGACCTTCCTGATGTCGCCGTGTCCCCCTTTTTTGACACTTCTATGGTCTATTGTTTGTTTTCTTCTTTAATACAAAAACATAACACTAAAAAACAGTTTCAAAGAAAGAGTTAGAATATGAAAAAAAACAGAGAGGGTTTCGGGTTTCGGGTTTCCCAAAAAGAACGAGAAATCGAGAGATTGAGAAATGAACAAAAAGCTTGTATGGTTCGCTTGGGAAGAAGTCTTGCAGTTTAATTAATAGATAAATAAAGAGAGAGAGATGGTGATGGGCCGGACACCTCGTAACACTTGGGCTAAGAACCAAAGAAATATTGGTTCATATATAGCTGGCCCATGTTCTAACATGGGCCTTCTTGGGACCGGATCCTGCGAAAAGCTTGTAAGGTTCGCTTGGGAAGAAGTCTTGCAGTTTAATTAATAGATAAATAAAGAGAGAGAGAGAGAGAGATGGTGATGGGCCGGACACCTCGTAACACTTGGGCTAAGAACCAAAGAAATATTGGTTCATATATAGCTGGGCCTTCTTGGGACCGGATCCTGCGAGGTACTGGGGCCATAGGGGGGACCATGGCTCCCTTTGGTCCCCTAGCTCCACACTTGGAATTGATCGAATCAATTATATCAGAAATTCTGTGATTTTGTCTTCATTAATAATGCATTCTGATTTTTCTTACTCCGAATCAACACTTGAATTATTAATATATAAATAATTTACTATTTACGATCATTTTTAAGTTGTTATTAACATAGAATCGGGTCATATCTGATTGTTCAGATTAATAATTAAGATGGTTTTGAATCTATGATTTTATCCTGATTAATAATGGAGATGGAACTAATAAATTCTGTCTCAAACCAGATCCAACCCGTTTGACAACCCTAGTTGAATGTTCACCGGTTCATAGATTTTCAGTTGTTCAGAAGCGCTCGAGATGTTGCAGTTTGGACCATTCGGTCAGTGAAATGGTTTATTGGAATTTAGGCTGAATTTGAAAAGAGTACAGATGCAAATATATAAAGTGTAAAATCTTATATATTTTGTATGTATTTACGTTATATATTTGCATTTGTACTGCTTCCAAACTGAACAATGGTTCCGTGTATTATGATGTTAAATTGGGCTGGGCCCTTTTATAGTAAATACTCGAAAGCCATGATTAGATAGGCCCATTAAGAGGCTATAACATTATAGAATTATAGATGACATCTCTACAAATGTTGCGACCCCCAGTTTAAATACGGGCACGTCAGTCCTTTGTTAATTATAAAACATCACGTGTTCTGATTTTCTATTTTCATCATTAGCGTGCCCATTATTTAATTCGGGTTCACAAGAAGGAAGTGTGAATTCTAAGGCTGTATTTGGTTTATAAATAAAAAAAAAGAAAGAAAGAAACAGAAAGCCTGAGGGAAAAATCTTAAAGAATAAAGCAAACACAGGCACACAGCCTAAAAGAGAATAACATGATCTATTAAGACCATTTGATTCACGTTTAATTTTTTGAGTCTTCATAAAACATTTAACCTTTATCCAAATATATGTATTAAAGGCTTAAAAACATATTTATTATGGATAAAAATCCAAATTGATTTTGGCTCAGTTGTAGGATCCACTGAATGATGGTTTTGTTTGTAGCACTAGAGGTGATCATGGCCTGACTGGGCTTTGGGTCTGTAAACATTATAAGAAAAGGACCTAAAAAATGCTTATTGGGCCTCTATTTTACCGGTTTCACTTACAGGTCCAATCCGAATCTGACAACACTGTTTTCTTTATAATTTAATTTTAAAGGTCGTTTTTTTTATATGCTTTACTAAAACCAAATTTGAAGTCAACAGACAAGAGGTATCACCGGTTGAACGAGTCTCTTTCACATATCAATGGTCTAATTATTATAAGTGGCTAAATGGGTGGGTGTGGCGGGTTTACTCATACGAGTCATCAGAATGCAAGTGACCCAAACCACATAAATGGGAGGGTGCGGTGGGTCAACCTTCCCATGTGTTTTATAGGTTCTACTTCTACTAGTATTTTATTTTACTTTTTAGGGGGTCCAATTTTATAGTCAAGTTTATTTACCTACTTCATATTAGAAGATAATGATGCTACTAATAAAGTCAGATTTCTCCCCATCACGCTATGTTTGGTTTGAAGGAGAGAGTAGGGAAAGGAAGAAAAATGCAGGGAAATTTATACAAGATTTATAAAAGTTTTTTTTCCTTTCCTCACTTTTTTCTTCAAACCAAATATAACCTTAATGTGGTGGTTGGTGCATCGCTCATCCTAAGCATAAAAGGAGACTGGGTTTAACTCACAAAAAAAGTAAAGTCTTCCATGGTTGACTCTTGATTGGCTGGAGACCGGATCTACTCTTAGCGAAAACCATGCCAACACATTACAATATGATCTGTGTTGAACAGTCGACACATCTCAGATTTGATGGATTTCAGTCTTATGGTGAGATGTATGGGTATAGATCATATTAGGAAGTGAATTTTAATTAGCTAAAAGTAGGCTGTGGAACCAATGATAATAACCCATGCCATGGTAAAATATATGTGGCTTAGTATTGTCTTCAAGTATTCTTATTGTTTTTGACAATTGTCTAAAATCTCCCTTATTGACTATCGTTATACTTGATCACATATGACATCACATGACCAATTTTTTTTTCAAAAATCTCAAAAATACCCTTAGAATCTTTCTCTTTTCCTCACACTCTCTCCTAATTTCCTTCACACAAGGTGGACTGTCAAATGTCAACTAAGCCATTGACGCCATTGCAACCTTAGGCAGTGGTTATTCTCTCTCATCTCTAGCTTGATTCTCCCCCTATCTCTCTCTCCGGAAACAGAGCATTCTCCCTCCCCCATTCTCTCTCTCTCTCTCTCCAACTGGGGTTTGGCACAACCGTTGTCGGACTCCAACTGGAGTACATCGTGGCCTTTCTACAAAGCCTACTAGGACTACGAGGTCTGACGATTGGGGACGTTCTTAGGAGCAAACCTGAGGATTTCTCCAGCAGAGGGGTTATCGAGAGTAGTAGGCTGGGGCTAGTTTTCATCTTTTCTTTCGGATTCTATATTTTTATCTTTGTATGTATATTCTGTCGTTATTCACCTTCGAGAATTTTTTTTAATCATCTACCAATAAAAAAAAGCAAGTAAAAAATAAAAAAGAAATAAATAGTCTTAGAGAAAGGTTGCAATGTCTAATGCATCTATAAATGAATTATTTTGCAAATCCATTGCATGTAGAAAAAGAAAACCTCATTTGTACAATACGAAAGTGGAATTCCCAGGTCAGATTGAAGACTTCTTACGCAGGAAATAGGAATTCCACCGCAATGCAACAAATAAGACCCTCCGTGGTGAAATTCGTAATAAGGTGATGATAATATAGAGAAAAAGAATTCAGAACAAACTCCAACAGAAAAAAAAGGGTTAAAAACAAACCCAATATTGTTAGATGAAGTTGATAAACTCGAGTCCACCTAGAGAAGAATCCCATCACACCATGAAGTGTATTCATAATTACCTCCAATTGGCTTCAAATTCACAGAATGAAAAAGAGAAAAACACAAGTTTACCTCAATCACAATATTTAAGATAAAGTCGTGCCTTTAGAGACAAATTTCACAGAAGATTTCGAAGCAACCAAACCGAATTCAGTATAGGCAACCCAAAAATCATCACCCTAAGAACTGAATCACATTTCTCCATCCAAACTCTCCAGAATGAGTTGCTACGATAAAGGCAGAATGCCCAGAACAGTTGAGGAATTAACTATTTAATTGCTTAATCTTTTCTAAGATCGTAAGAAGTAATTAAGAATTCTTTAAGAAAGAAAAGATCAACTGTCTGGATGCTCGTTTCGCTTGAGATTGAGAACAAAACAAATCTGAGCAGCAGTTGTTACTGTGATGCAGTGAAGATCGATAAAAGGGGACCAACGATGATTTAGGAGCCTAAATGTTGAATTGATATAAGTGTGGGGAGGGCAAAACAGATCCGAGGAAATGGTGAAAAATCATTGGGAATTTGATGAAAAACAGAATGAATGTCACCGCCATGAGATCCCCTCCATGGCTGATTCGAGTTCAGGATTTGAAATGACCTGAGAATGACGCTGGTAGGAAATAGGAAGGGAAGAAGAAGGAGAAGAAGAAGAGAGAAAGGGGAAAGGGGAAAGAAAGTCAAAACGAAAAGAGGGACAGAGGGAGAATAGGAGAGAGGGGGAAGATTGAAACCAAAATCACTACCTCTTGGTGTTGGGAGGAAGAATAAAGTGAAAAGTGCGATGAAATTCAGGTGTCTTCGCATGGGCAAAAATATATTTTCGTGTGTTTACAATTTAAGACAATACTGATACAATAGGGGTACTTTAAGGCAATACTGAAACAGTAAAGATAGAATTAGTCAATTTTCTAAACCTTAAAGATAGTTTAAGAAATCTACCCTAAGTTAAATGGTTATAAGTTCTATATAAATGATGAGGAAAGTTATTGTTGTTTTCGGAGCATGTTGAACAGCTATGCATTTAGCTAATTCTTACAAACCAACTGAAGTGTAGGTCAGTTAGTGTATTGGATGATTTGTCCCAATGGTGGTGGGATTTTGAATCCCGTTATTATCATCTTTATAAGAAAAAGAGTTGTATAATTACTTGAGGTTGTTGATATGATATTGTATTATTCACCTAAAAGAATATGGTCGTCTATGGGGTATCATGCAGTAATTAATACTCTTCATATTTATATTTATACTCCTTGCAAACTGAGATTTATGGGTAAGACTAAGAGATATGAGCTCAAGAGTTGGTCTAGAGACAATTTCCTAACAAATCAATGGAATACACATCAAGAAAGGTTTGTTTTTCAAAAAGATAAAGATTAGAGTAAAAATATGTTTTTTTTTGGTTACACAACCTGCTCCAACTTCACAAAAAGAAAGACAAATGATAAATGGAATACATATGGTTTGTATCAAATGGTTTGATATGGTTATGACTTTTTTTTTTGAATTTCTTCGGTGGATATTTATGCTTTTTAATTCGAAATTTTTACATCTACCTATTCAATAAACAAATGGCTTAGTTGATCTAAAGAATTGTAAGCTCTCTTATAAGCTACCAGAAATGAGTCATGAACACAATTATAGGGGTTCTGGACGTCTTCTATGGTTCTAAAGTTAGGAACTGAAAATCATTGAATGGAGGAATACTATAGATTAGTTTTATTGGATAGGCCCATTGGGCCTATATGAGCAATTTAAAGGAAAAAGGAAGTCCAATCTCATGAAAGATGAAACGAAACGGTGCTCCTCAGACCGTTCAATAGATGCCAATGCAATCTGGAAACGGATGGTACAGTTTTTGTCAAGATAGCATGCATGTTTCTATCTGCTGACCACGACACATCGTTGGTCAACAACCACGCGGCCGCATATCAAGAAGACAAGAACATCTGTTGATATGTTGTAAAATTTGTAATAATGCATTGGAGATGTTCCTGATGTGCGGATATGTGGACGTAGTCAACGATGTGTTGTGGTTGTATCTCTCATGATTGTTTGCAAAACAAGCCTTTAGTTGTAAACCTCATGGCCTTGTTCGTTTTTTTTTGTTAAAGATGACCTTAAGTTGGTGGGTCTCGTGTAAAAAAAAAATCATATTTATTTGTTATATTGGAGTCCATGGAAAATAAATTTGTCCGAGAGTATTATTTACTTGGATAACTGATACTCTCTTGGGGGAGTCGGGATTTCTTGCCCACAAGAACTCTGCTCACACCCACCTACATAACATCACAATTTACCATCAAGAGCATCTCATCCTCTTATTAATATTATGTTGGGATAGATGTTTCCAATGGCCAGAGGTAGTGTGTTGTGGATAAATGTGGGCAAAGTCCTTGTGGGCAGGAGATCCAGATTCTTCCCTGAGGGTCTGTCAAAAAGTCAATAATGCTTGTACCATTCCTTGGGAAATATATTACGTGGGTTCTGAAAAAATGAAGGAAGAATGACGGTTCAGCCCAAGGTCAGAATTTTTAGGCCCAAAATATTGTTGGGGTAGGTGCCACCTTCAAATTCATAGGTGGGCATTGGTGCATAGAATGTGGATATTTAAAATTTTTAATGTTTATAGATCTGCAGTAGCATTCAAAAATCTGCATTAGACCCGTACTTTTCCAAAAAATGAATGAGTATTGTACCTCCCCTGGAATTGAATTTGCTCTTTATAGAGCGTGACTTACATCAACCTCGCAGCACATCACACCTTTGCATTTTTATGAATGATAAAATCAAGTATAGGAGATGTTTTCAATGGCTTAATGCAGGGCTGAGAGATTCGCCTGCTCCCCCCCCACCCAAAAAAAAAAAAAATCAAATTGGTTGATTAGGCTTTATTTGGTTCATATTTACTTTAATTTGCTTCACATTTTATTTCATGTGAATTTCAAATACACAAAACTTTTCTCAACTGATCCGGGCAAGAATAAAAATGAAATCCCAAGAAGTTTCGCTACCAACTTTATTACAAAGTATTAATAAACCAAAAATAAGAGAACCCAACAAGACTTTAATAAAGGGGGCCAGATCGGCTCACAACAAAATACTTTTGTAACAAGTTCTAACATAATAATGTGTCCACATATCTTACCATGAGACTAAGATATGCAGACACATATCATGTTGAAACTTATTGGAAAAGTATTTTATTGTAAGCAGATCCCAATTCCTAATAAAATTTCATTTCTCGTAAAAAAAGCAAAAAAAGTTGATGGAATAAAGGCTCAATTTGGAAAGAGTACAGATACAAATATGTATAATATAAATGCATATAAAATAATACAAAATATAAGATTTTATACTCTACAAATTTATATTTATACTCATTCCAAACATAGCTGAAGGAACAAAATTGTTAACTGCAAAAACACGTCCCTCCACTTCTTAACAGTCTATAACACAAACACTACCGAAAGAGAAAAAAAAAGGAAAAGCTCAATTGGCTGGTCTCTACAACTTCCAACGCTTTAGCAGCTAAACTCATGAAACATGATATGTCAGACTTTGGTTCAACCTGAGTCTCTACTGTTTCACACTACATCTCAGATATTGAAATTTTCACTTAGGCTATATTTGGTTCGAAGGAAAAGGCAGGGAAAATAAGGGAAAGGTAAGAAAATCTGTATAAAGATTTTCATACATTTTCCTTCTTTTTCCTTCAAACCAAATATAACCTTAAGGCTTATAATTAAATTTGATCTTTTTTTCATTTTTTTCTTAAAATACATGTTCATTCGATTTGCATTAAAATTTAATTAATTATAATGAGAAAAAGGGATTTAACAATAAACCACTTGATTAAATAGGCTTCGACACATATCATGGAATCATTCAACTTTAAAAGCTTAATCTGTTAAAAAGGCCAATTTATCACGAAATAAGCCCATAATTAAAGTCAATCTCTAACACCATACAGTTGTACCTCATGGTGACATATTGGAGTGGTTATGTTGTTACATGCATGCATGTGCTGAGAGGGGGCTTACTTGTTTCACTTTTCTGTCTTGGCTCGGAAGAAAAATTCAAATTTTGTTTATATAATTTCTTATCTTCTTAAATAAGATTTTGTTAAGCTAAAAAACAAAATAAGATAGAGATGTAGTGGATAAGGCAGAATGCTACAGGTGTAAATTAATAGATGATGAAATTTAGGTTTTTGAATAGTAGGGCATGTTTGGTTTAATTCTAAAATAGAAAAGAATAGGTAAAAATAGGTAGAATGAGAAAATATTGCTATGAATCAAACACTTTTTTCTTAAAAATGAATTTATTTCAGATTAACAAGTGTCCTATGTTACTCATTTTCATTCTTCAAAAAAAAAAAAAAAAGTGCCAGTATTCACAAACTGCCAGCCTAGGTTAATAGTCAATGTTTACTACTTTCGTAAAGGTGCTTTTATAAAATTATTTTCATAAAAATGCTTTTATAAAAGTACTTTCCTAAAGTGCTTTTGTACTTTCATAAAAGTACTTTGTAAAAGTGCTTTTATAAAGTACTTTTGTAAAGTGCTTTTATAAAAGCACTTTTGTAAAAGTGCTTTTATAAAAGTACTTCCATAAATGTGCTTTTATAAAAGTCCTTTCGTAAAAGAGCTTTTATAAAATTACTTTCGTAAAAGAGCTTTTATAAAATTGCTTTCGTAAAAGTGCTTTTGTAAAAATGCTTTTATAAAAGTACTTTCGTAAAATTGTTTTTCATAAAAGTACCTTCGTAAAAGTGCTTTAGTAATGTACTTTTATAAAAGTGCTTTTATAAAAGTTTTCATAAAAGTACTTCCGTAAAAGTGCTTTTATAAAAGTACTTCCATAAAGTGCTTTCATAAAAGTACTTCTGTAAAAGTGCTTTCGTAAAAGTACTTTTGTAAAAGTGCTTTAATGTAAAAGTTCTTTTGTTAAAGTGCTTTCGTAAAAGTACTTTTGCAAAAGTAAACATCTATGCCAACAGTTTTATAGGTAGAGTTTCCTTATAGAATGAAATGAGCAAGATGGGGCATGATTATTTTTCATGCTGCACGCTAGTCAATTTTTGTGCTATGGGGCTGATTTTTCATTGTAAAAAGAATGTGGCCCTGGGCAAGAATTTTGTAACCAAACACTCTAATGTTATTCATTCTTACCTATTCTTGCCTAGAATGAGCAGGAATTAAAAGAATAAGGCACAAAGCAGTGAATATGTTGGAGGGAGATTCAAAATTTCAAGAATCTTCCCTCTCCCTCCCTTTTGTTTTGGTTTTGCCTTTTCTATCTTTCCCTCCTATTGCATGTAGGAGACTCTTGTCCCACATTGCTTGGGAAAAGAATTAGCTTTGAGTATATTACTAGGATTGCTCTCTCTATGGGAAGGGGTCCATAGGAGCAGAGCAATATATATCTCTACATGCATGTGAGTGGGGTTGGGGGTATTCCTCATATGTACGTGTCGAGCCAAGCTGGGTCAAGTACAGGTATGCATGCATTACACTAGATCACTTTTTGCCTTTGGCCGGTTTAAACCGTTTTGATTTTTGAATTTCAAAGTTAGTTTGAAATGTTTTTTATCTTCTTCTTGTGTCTTGTTGCACTGTTCTAGAGAGACACTTCTCTTTGTAAAGACACATCTGTATTCATTCGGGTGACTGAGAACACTCTATAAATAGAATGGTGGTTGACCCAGTGTTACACCAACAAATTCACTGTTTTGTTTGTCTCTTTCTTGAGCATAATTTCTAAGTGGTTCACGGAGGTCTAGTAAGCATGTGCACGTCTACCAGTGGCCTGTGAGCAGTTTTATCTTGGTGATCGATTTGCAATCACCCAAATGCACCATAGGGGGAAATGCGGTTTTAAGGAGAGTGACCAAGTGGCACGACTCAACCCGCCATTCATTATAACCCTTTGCTTTGCCTTCACAGTTCTGTAACATTATTGACATTTTGTTTGGAAAGCTTTTATCGATAAGTTCCATTTTGCTTTATTTGCATTATTTATCCAACAATCTTAAACCACATTTATGGAACCTATCTCTACTAACCCCATCATGAGAAACCAGATACTGTCAACAGTTCCCGATTTCTCAAAGATTGAACCATTCAATAGAACCAATTAGAACCGTCGGAGGCAATGCCTTCTGTTTGCCTTAGAACAGTTAGGGGTAGCTTGCTTTGACTAAACCAAACCCACTGAACATGGAAGAACCAACCTGTTTTGTTATTGCAGAGCATTGGATCACTGCCAATCACTTCTACAAGAACCACATTTTGAATTGCTTGTCCAATGAATTGTACAATGTCTACTGCTCCTACAACCTTGCCTATGAAATTTGGAATGCTCTAGACAACAAATATGCTTTGGAAAATGCTGGAAACAAAAAATATGTCATTGCCAATTTCTACATTTTACCATGAAAGGAGACATAGATGTGACTATCCAAATAGATGAGTTTCAGGTGCTTATGGAAGAACTAGCAGAGGAAGGCAAGATACTATTGGATGAGTTTATTGCCAGTTCTCTCATAGAGAAATTGCCACATACATGGAATGATTTCAAAATAAGTATGACGCACAAAAGAAATGACACTACTTTGGATCAAGTAGTGGTCTAAAGCAAAATAGAAGAAAAGAATAGAAAGAAAGATGAAGATGAGAAAAATCAGATTTTCAAAACCAATCTAGTAGATGAAATGGCTACAAAATTAAAAAAGAATCTAAATGTGAAAAATATCAGAAATTCAAGAAGTAACAAAAGAAAGGAAAATCTATGTATGTGGCAAACTCGGGTATTACAAGAAGGATTGTCGTTACCGAAAGAAGAAAGACTTTGGGAAACTAAAGGTCAACTTAACTAAAGATGTCATTGCAACAATGATTACCGAGGCAAACTTGGTAGATAAACAGAAAGAGTGGGTATTGGATACTGGTGCTACCAAGAACACATGTGGAGACCGCGACTCCTTCTACGAGTACACAACTCTGATTGAAGGAGAGCAAGTCTCCATGGAAAACTTACAAACTTCGAAGGCCATTGGCAAAGGAAATGTGCCCCTAAAATTGATTTCGGGAAAGATCTTGATACTGAATGATGTGCTGCATGTTTTAAAAAATTAGGAGAAACTTGGTATCGGGTGCACTCTCAACAAAGTAGGACTAAAACTCACATTTGAATCAAACAAAGCCATGTTAACTAAAAATAATGTATTCATTAGAAAAATATATAATGTTGATGGATTGTTTGTACTAAACATTTATGATATTATTATAAGAATGATTCTTCTTCTACTTATATTGTTCAATCTTTTGATATTTGACATGTTAGGCTAGGACATCGTAGTGCTCCTTATTTAAAACAACTATGCAAATTAGGAGTTTTGAATGTTGTTATTAATTTTAAAAGTAAAAAATATCAAGTATGTGTAAAAGCAAAATTCACTAAAAAATCTCATAAAAGTATAAAAAGAGAAATTGAATTATTACAACTTATACACAATGATCTAAGAGATTTTACGTTTCATGAAGCTAGAGGAGGAAAAAGATGCTATATAACATTCATAGATGACTTCTCTAGATATGTAAAAGTTGTTTTACTTAAATCAAAAGATGAGGTTGAACAAGCTTTTATAACATGTAAGACTGAAGTAGAAAATCAGTTGGAAAAGGAAATAAAAAAACTTAGAACAGATAGAGGGATTGAGTATGATAAAGAAACCACAAGGAAATTCATTGAAGAAAATGGAATTATACATGAAACCATATCCCCTTACCAACCCGAATCTAATGAAGTTGCAGAAAGACTCAACAAAACATTAAAAGAAATGATGAATGCTATGCTAATTAATTCAAGTGCACTTCTAAACTTGTGGAGGGAAAGCAATCCTAACGGTTTATCGCCTGTATAATAGAATATCACCTAAGAAGAAAGGGCAAGTACCTTTTGAATTTTGGCATAACAGGAAACCCAGTTTAAACTACTTAAAAGTTTGGGGCTGTTTAACAAAGGTTGGAATACCTAATCTTAAAAGAAAGAAATTGAGACCGAAAACTTGTGATTGTGTATGCATTGGATATGCGCAAAATAGTACAACTTATCGGTTCCTTGTAATTAAAACTATTGATAATGTTGTAGAGTGTAACATAATAATTGAATCCTGAGATATAGAATTCTTTAAACATATTTTCTATGGAGAAAAGAGATAATAAATAGAGAACCTCCCTAAGTTCATAATAGAAACCAAGAACAAGAGTTGAATGCTCAAGGAATCAATACTTCAAACAAAAGACCTAGACTTAAGGAGAAGTAAAAGACAAAGGAAAGAAACAAACTTGGGTGATGGAATGTTCACATTTCTGGTGGACAAAGACCTAGTAACTAGGGGTAACTACAATATATTCGACCTCGACTCAGCTCGGTTTGAACCAAGCTGGAATGCTCACATGTCTGATAGTCACCACTATTGCAGGAAGAAAGAGCAGTAGCAGGTAAATTATGGTGAGGTATCTATAAATAGTAGATGCTGTTATGCAACTCTCCTTCACTCATCACATTGTGAGATACTGGGTCCTGCATCACACAATATTCAAAAGAGAATGATACTGTACAATGTAGTTGAGATGCTAATTAGCTGATAGATAACAAATTGTGTTTGGCACATAAAGAACATCCATGATGATCAAACCGGATTGAAGGAGCAAAGAACCTTTGTGAGTAGCATTCAAGGTTGATCCATCAGGTAAATGTATTAAAGGTTGCATAGTCAGTGGTTCAGGATTTAGTAGCAGATCCTTGTTGGAGGTCATGTGATTAGACTCTCCACTGTCCAAGATCCAAGTGTTCAAATAGTTAAGGGAGGAATTCTTACCAGCCATATTAACCACGGCCAAATGTGCCTTGGCGGAGTTACTGGTGAGAATCCTCAAAAGTTGAGCATACTGCTCCTAAAGGAGGTCTACTATTGAAGTTGATTTTGTGCATGTGAGAGGGTCAGATTGAACACAATTTGTTGTAGATTGATTTTTGGGTGTTTTTGCCTTTGTTCCACCCTCCAGATAACCGATTAACTTGTAGCAACGTTCTTTGGTGTGACCTTGTTTCTTGCAGTGATCACATTTATACTTTGATTTGGAATTGTTACGAGTATTTGGTTGTTTCAATGAAGTATGGAAGGCAATAGCACGATTTATGCTTGGCAAGGGATCAGAAGCAAGAATACTAGATTGAACATTGTTGAAATTGTCACTCAAGCCCATCAAGAATTAATTCAACTTATCTCTTTCACGGTCTGAAATTATTTCCTTAGCAACACCGTAGGTACAATTGGGAATTTGTGCCAATGTCGCGAAGTTGTTCCAGAGCCCTTTCAACTTCGTAAAATAAGAGGCCACTAAGTCTTCTCCTTGGTGAAGAAATGAAAGATTTCTTTTCAACTCATAGATTCACAGGGCATTGCTCTGAGTGAATCTTTCTTAAAGATCAGACTAGATCTCTCTTGCACGTTTAGTGTAGGCCACGCTCTGGTGTAGCTCACGAGCAAGAGATTTAAAGATCCAGGAGATGACCATGGAATTGCATTTTGACCATGATCGATCTTCCACTGGACCAGGAGTAGGTCTCTAGAGTGACCCATCCACAAAACCATACTTATTCTTTGCCTTCAAAGCATTCCTCATGGCTCATTGCCATGTAGAATAATTGTCCCCAATTAAGGGACACGATACTAGAATCGCCCCAGGATGGTTTGAGGGATGCAAATAGTATGGTGAACTTGGATCTTGATGATCAGACATAATGAGATTTGTAGAAGAATTTGACAAGAATTCAAGTAGTAATCAGGAACAGAGACAAGGAAGTGGGGGCTTACAGCAGAGACTCCACACAGAGGCTTGGAATTGGTGTTCGGTGAGTTTGAGTTTTGGCACCACAGTGGGGTGCGATGAGTTTTGGCACCATCGTGGAGTGCAATGAGTTTTGGTATTGACATGCGATGAGGAAACTCAACTGGTGTGGAAGTGCGATAAGACACAGGCGACTGTAAGGACCGTGTGCTTTGATACCATGCAAATAGTATGGTGAACTTGGATCTTGATGATCAGACATAATGAGATTTGTAGGGGAATTTGACAAGAATTCAAGTAGTAATCAGTAACAGAGACAAGGAAGTGGGGGCTTACAGCAAAGACTCCACACAGAGGCTTGGAATTGGCGTTCGGTGAGTTTGAGTTTTGGCACCACGGTGGGGTGCGATGAGTTTTGGCACCACCGTGGAGTGCAATGAGTTTTGGTACTGATATGCAATGAGGAAACTCAACTGGTGTGGAAGTGCGATAAGACACATGCAACTGTGAGAACCGCGCACTTTGATACCATGACAAAATGAGACAAACGGACAAACTGGAATGAAAGAGGATTTCATACTTCCTTTGTTTTCCAATATATATATATATATATTACAGTCGGTGGTAGTGTAACCACTTGTCAATTTATTTGCCATATGGGCAAGATTAGTTACAACTGAATTGTCTTTCCTAACATAGGGGGAAGGGGAGGGGGACTAGACCCTAAAAACCCCTAATTTTGATTGCTATAACTTGTCTTGTACGTCTGAACTGAATTTTGTCATTTGTCTATTTGAAGTATGATAGTTATTTCTCTTTTGGAGATGCAAATCGGTCAAGTTCATGTAGAGATATTCTTTGAATCTTTGATGGAGTATGGCGTGGGGAGAGAGATGCGACTTTTTATCATATAAATAAATGAAAAAAGTTAGATAAATTACAAAGACCCTTTGATTTAGGTGGTAGGGTAACCACTTGTCAAATAGACAAATGACAAAATTCAGTTCAGACGTACAAGACAAGTTATATTAATTAAAATTAGGGGATTTTATGGTTCAGTTTCCCGTACCCCCTCCCCCTCTCCCTCCCCCTCTATTAGGAAAAATAAATCAATTGTAACTAATCTTTCCCATGGGGCAAACAAATTGACAAGTGGTTACCCCACCATGGAAAAACTTTATCTGTTTGGGGCCAACAACCTAGGCTGTGGAGAGAATTTTTGAGAATGCCATACTACCATCAGAATGGGTAAATTAGTAAATACATGTTAATTTATTTTTACTAAAAATCAAAGCATGGACATGAATAGGTGAACTGCGCCAAAGTTAATCCACTACCACTGTCGATTTGTTTGCCACGTGGGCAAGATTAGTTACAATTGATTTGTCTTTCCTAACATAGGGCGAAGGGGTAGGGGAGACTGAACCATAAAACCCCTATTTTTGATTGCTATAACTTGTTTTATACATCTGGAATGAATTTTGCCATTTGTCTATTTGATGTATGATAGTTATTTCTCTATTTGAGATGCAAATTGACCAAGTTCACGCGGAGGTATTGTTTGAATCTTTGATGGAATATGGCGTGGGGAGAGAGATATGACTTTTTATCATATGGGTCAGTGACAATTATGTTTTAACTTACAACCTTCATTTTGCAACAAAGACCTCCTCCATTAGAGTTTCACCAACTTAAAAAAAGATTCTGATTTTTTTGTTTAATTTTTTTTAAATCCTCAAAATATCCTTTTATTATTTATTTGAAGAATTTATGATTCGATTAATTTTCTAAATATAATACTAAAGTACTTTTAATTACTCTTAATTATTCTAATAGATTATTGTGGATTTTGGTTGGATTTAATATTTAGATGAAATGGTTGAAGTTTATTTTTTATAAATATAAATTTAAAGTTTCATTTGGTTTTTCTTGATTTATTGGAGAAAAGAGTGAATACTTTTTATCATGGTTTTCAAAATTGGATTGGATCAGACGGTCGGACCGGAAAACCAGGAACCGGTCATTTGATCGGTTCCGTTTTTCCCCAAAATTGGAAATTTCCCAAAAACCACTAATTTTGGTCAGCAAACCACTGACCCTGGCGGTTAACCGTTCGAACAGTTTTGATCGTTTTTTCATTTTTTTTTTTATTTTTTTTTGTCAGAATGGGTCGATCGTTTAGTTCGAACAATCGGACCGTTCAACGTGGGAACCGGACCCCTAACCAGTTTGTTCTCCGAGTCAGTTTTAAAAACCTTGCTTTTTATATTTTAAGATACATTCATGTATGTGAAATGAAACAAGAATTTAAAGATACTCGTTTTTCTATGTCAGCGAAGTGAAACAATTCTTATTATTTTAGCTGGTTTTGTTTGGAGAAAATGGATGTAAATTTGGGTCAATTAGAGTTTAAGAGAAAATGATGAGGAAAAGAAAAATAAGGAAAGTTGAGGTGAGTATTTTGGTAATTTAATGCATTCCATCATCTAAATTAATGACTAGGGGGTATTTATCGCAAAGTGAAAGTTTAAGGAGTCTTGTTGCAAATAAAAATTTAGGGGGTAATTGTCAGTAACCTCATAGTACAAGGGGGTCTTTATAATTTACCCTTATTTAAAGCATCATTAAGGTTTTTGACAAATACTTTAAACATCCCTAAGGGATTATAGCTTATAGCGGCAACTTTTGAGTCCTAATATCAATAAAGATAATCCTTTTAATATTATTTCTAAAATAGTTTAACTTTTTTTAAAAAAATATATCAAATAAAGGCAAAAAAATTGTTCATCTCCTTCCTTTCCAAACCACAGAATAAATTTCTCTCGACCAATATACATGTTTCCGGGACACCTGAATCGAGACCTCGTCCACTTCAATCCTCGCATTTCCCTTGAACTTCCACTTCAATTGCTTAATCTGCAATACCCTTTTTCGATTGACACTGAAATAAAGCTTGGGCTCATCGCCACTCACGCTGCAATCACTGACAACACCTGGGTGGGCTTCCCTGTTTTGATTCTACTGTATGCTTCCCTTTGAGAATCACTGACAAGAAGGGTCAATGACGATGACAATGTAGAACCCAGATTGGGGTTTGGGGCTGAAAGCAACGAACTTGACTATGGTGAGATTCTAGTAGATTTCTACCTTCTTCTTCGTCGGAGGTGAGCGAAGCGACGACAACAACATTGGTGGATGGTGGTCATTGAGGTTTGAGAGGCTAGGGCGAAAGCAAGACGGAAAGAGCCAGAGGAAGAAAATGAATAATGTTTTTGCCCTTATTTGATATATTTTTTAAAAAATTAACCTATTTTAAAAATTATATAAAAGGATTATTTTTTTGATATTAAGGCCCAAAAATTGCCCTTTCCAGCTATAATTAGGGGTGGCAATTTTTAACCCAACCCGCCCATTTACTTGGCGGGTTGTGCGATCAACCCATCACCCAACCCACCCATTTAAATGGGTTGGGTTGGGTTGTGGATAACCATTGGGTTAACCATTATAAACATAAGTATTAATTCCTTAGCTTTTTTTTTTTATTTTCTTCATTTGAATTAAATAATTTATAATTAATGCATTAATTTTCTATTAATAATTGACTAAATTTAGTTTTGTCTTGAATCAATACACTTCACCCAACATAAATCCTAATCAATTTGACTCGAGTTCGGATCAGTTCAACGCGATCTGACCCAATCTAGCATATATTGATCCGGGTCAACCTGAATCCAAAATAGACCTCGGGCAGGATGGTTCGGTGCCGTGTGCTTTATCCGATTTGGGCCGTCAAGTACAAGTCAATCCGGGGTCAACCCGAATCCGAAATGGTTTTGGGTGGGATGTTTTCAGCCTCTACGCTTTTGCTCGATCTGGGCCCCACCCATCTGACCAATATCCAGTGACCCGACCCGAATCCGGATGGACCTGATTTAACTACATTGACCCGCTTCGGTCCCAACCCCGTGTACAAACCTGATATGGTCTGGTCCAAGTCAATCCACCATTGATCCATATCTAAACGGTTCAACCACCCTTGAACCTAAGTGGTTCGATCAAACTTGGAATTCGAATATAGTCAAATGGATTCGCTACTTGTGTAAAAATAATATGCATGTAATGTGATTTGAACCTTCACCACTTATGTAAATAATAACTACAATAACCACCAAGCTACAACCAACTTATTTATTAAGAGAGAGAATTTGTTTTTTAAGTCCATAAATATAAGATTAAATGGGTTTGGGCATATTGAATTGGATTAAAGCGAGTTTGAGCCCAACCCATTTAATTTTATATAACTGGGTCATTAATGGATTAACGAGTTAAATGGATTGGATTAAAACACAACCCAAACCAAATCAAACCCAACCCGCCCAGTCGCCACCCCTAGCTATAATCCCTTTTCAAAACCAAGTGTCCGTAGGGTTCATAAATTCACTTTATGTCATGTCTTATCATTAAATTGGTCAAAAAGACTCTTTCACCCTTAACTATTCTTTAAAATTTTAAAATATGTTTTCATTAATTAAAAAACCATACTAGAAATCGTGGCATTTCATCGAAACAATTATCCTTTTATCTTTCCTTTTTTTTCTCTCTTTCCTTTTTCCTTTTTTTTCATCTTCCTCATTTCCAATGAATAGGAGATGGCAGTGAACCAATGGCCACACCCTCTTCTCTTCAAGTCTTCATCTTCATCTTCTCTTTTGCTTTTCCTTTATTCTGCACCATGTAGACCAACATAATCCGCCTCCTTTTCCCCTTTTTATTTTTGCAACTGAAAGTTCTATAAAGACTGAAATTGAAAGGAAGACTAAAGCTGATTTCATTTTTGAAAACTTACATAAAAAAATCCTTTCCTAGACTAGAACCTCTCTTTCAATGGAGATACGATTAACAACAGGACATCGACACAATAGCTATATATTCAGCAAGTTGTGAAACCAATAACAACTCTCCACATCAATTATAAAATACATGGGGCTCACAATCATTCAATCTTAAGCTGTGGGCCTCATGTATTTTATCACTGGTGTGGGGCGTTATCATTGGTTCACAGCCCGCTACATAACCAAGCGTCTAGCCAATTCAAATTCCTTTCAATGGCCATGAAGGAGGACTATAAGATTCTCTGCAAGAAAAAACTCTGCACACACTCTGAAAACAAATGAAAATCTAGTTTCACATTTAAGAATATCTCTCCTTATATTTCCAATGTGTGGTTGTTTCACTACATGTGTAGAGTTTTTGCTTTTGAAAGAGGTTCATTTTAGCTTCTTAAACTCTTGGCCTCGTTTTTGGTTTATCACATCACCTAACATCATCTACACTTGTGCTTTAGACGACCTTAAGCTTGTCTCTTCTGCTTTGCAAAGGGATGTAAAATGTTCAAAACCCTCCATGATTGAAACTTATCTTTGCATTAACTGGTGGCTCTTTTAGGCATTTTCTTTGGTAGAAAAAAAAAATTAAAGCATAAAAAAAACTCTCAATCTCTATCCAAACTTCTATTTTGGGGTAAAAAACTAATAACATATCTTTTAATAAAATGTTAAAAAAGACCCATGTGATGGAAAATTAATACGGGAGAGGTACTGGTCTAATTGTGATATAAGCATGTTTTTCAAAATCGGACTGGACGGTTGGACCAGAAAAACCGGGAACCGGTCAGGTGACCAGTTCTGGTTTTCTCTAAAATTGGATTTTTTCATAAAAACTGTTGATTTTGGTCAGCAAACTGCTGACCTGGGCAGTTAATTATTCGAACCGTTTAAATGATTTTGACCGGTTTTCATTTTTTTAATTCTTTTTAATTTTTTTATTAGAACGGGACAACTGTTCAGTTCAAACGGCCGGACCGTTCGACCCGGTAACCGGACCCTGACCGGTTCAGTCTCCGGATCGGTTTTAAAAACCATGGATATAAGAACATTTTAAGTAGGCTTTGAAAGCTGATGGGGTATTTTAAGTATTTATGATGAATCTGAAGGGTGTTTTTAAGTGATTTTCCCTCAAATCCCGTCTCCTTCCGAAACACTCGGTAAATAAATTGTCGGTTGTCACTGCACTGGTGGAACATCAGACTTATTTTTAGTGATGCCGTTGATGGATTGACTAGAGAGGGCTGCTTCTGGTTCTGGTCTCTCTGGTAAATACGAAAAGACCAGAACGGCGACTTAATGGCCGGCCAGGGTAACAAAATTCTTGAGCCATGGCATCGTTTAGATAGGAAGGTGGTGATGGTTACCGGTGCCTCTTCAGGCCTTGGCCGCGATTTCTGCTTGGATCTTGCCAAGGCCGGTTGCAAGGTCGTGGCCGCTGCGCGACGGAAAGATCGATTGAAGTCTCTATGCGACGAAATCAATCAATTGGGCTCTACCTCCTCGTCGTCGGAGAATGATTCGAATCCTCCCAGTCTCAGAGCTGTTGCCGTAGACCTGGATTTGAACGCTAAAGGGCCTGTTATTGAGGCTTCCGTACAGAAGGCTTGGGATGCTTTCGGTCGAATCGACGCCTTGATTAACAACGCCGGAGTTAGAGGTATTTAATCCATTCGTTCTTAGCTTTTTTAAGGCTTTTTTATAGGTGATTGGAGTGTTGATTTAATAATATATTATTTGATTTGCGTCTGCTTGCATGTTTGATGTTCTAGTTTTAGGATCATTTTGCCAGATTTCTGGAAGTTGAGGACTGATTTCCCAGATACATGTATGCGCAATTCTTATTTCTGGTGATGGTTGAAGATTATGTTGTTTGTCATCTCTCCAAACGGACCCGAGTTTTGTTTCTTGTGATGGGGCACAATTCTTGTTTCTTGTGACGTTGATTGACTTCTCTCCGAAGTCCAAATATGGTGCCCCAACTATGGCAGTGGATGACTCATATGTGTTGGACTTAGGATTGACTATGAACATCAGAACATTTTATGATGTTACTTGGGTCCGTTTGGGAGCGCTTAATGTTTGTACGGAAATCCGTCTTTTTGGAATTTCATTTAAAAAAGAAGGCAGGAAACAACGAGGAGATACAACAGCAGACTTCGACAACAAACAAGACATACCAGACCAGAAACTACCTCTACCACACAAGAAGCAACCCAACAACTAACTACAACTTGGACTTACTTACCACTACATAAAGAACTAACTACAACTAGGACTTACTTACCCAACGATTAACTAAAATCACATAGCCTTTCCTTTTCTGCTATATCAACCAATCAGGTAGGAATCTGGTTCTTTAACATCAGGTTCTCGTCAAGGCCAGTGGTGGGTGCCATTTAGCGTATTTTTACAGTAAAAGATATAACCGAGATGTCAAAAGCTTCTAAATGGTTTTACATGACCAAACTTTTCTCTCCTTTAGGCTTTAAAGGCCATATCATGAAAGTCCTCCCAAACGGGCACTTGGTGATATTTGTAGTTATCTGATGTAATTCTCTGCTCATGCAAGTCAGATTTTCTCAATGGCAGAGTAAATGAAAAGAAAGACCGTGCATTCTGTTTCTACTTCTTTAAAGTGAGGAATTAGTTATTAGTTTGTTATTGTTAGGAGTTGGGACTACTTACAGTGGATAAGCATGATGAGTTGTCAATATAGTGCATGTACTTACTGATGAAGGGAAATTTGGCCCGACCTCGCGTTTGCCCGACGCGTGGCAAAGGCAAGCAGCTCGGGACAGTAGAGCACCCAAAGCGAACATCGGAAGCAAGTCAAAACTCACTACCGAACCCCAACTCCAG